>CM033473.1:7280541-7451672 GCA_019447015.1 Hymenochirus boettgeri | reverse complement strand
TCGTAGAGTCATTCATACTGTAGTCATTTTTTTTTTCTTGTATTGTATAGTCATTCTGTACTGTAGTCTATTCGTATTGTATAGTGTTCTAATCGTATAGTCATTCTATACTGTAGTCATTCTGTATTGTATAGTCGTTCTATATCGTATAGTCATTCTGTACTGTAGTCATTCTGTTATCGTATAGTCATTCTATATCGTATAGTCATTCTGTACTGTAGTCATTCTGTATTGTATAGTCATTTTATATCGTATAGTCATTCTGTATTGTATAGTCATTCTATATCGTATAGTCATTCTGTACTGTAGTCATTCTGTATTGTATAGTCATTCTGTACTGTAGTCATTCTGTATTGTATAGTCGTTCTATATCGTATAGTCATTCTATACTGTAGTCATTCTGTATTGTATAGTCGTTCTATATCGTATAGTCATTCTGTACTGTAGTCATTCTGTATCGTATAGTTCAGTTCTATATCGTATAGTCATCTGTACTGTAGCATCTGTATTGTATAGCATTTCTATATCGTTATCTAGTCTGTTACTATACAATACAGAATGACTACAGTACAGAATGACTATACGATATATTGAATGACTATACAATACAGAATGACTATACGATATAGAATGACTAAAAAATACAGAATGACTACAGTACAGAGCGACTTTATGATACAGAATAACTATGGTACAGAACAACTATACAATACAGAATAACTTTATGACAGAATGACTACAGTACATAGAAACTACACAATACAGTACAGAATGAGTATGATACAGAACGAGTAGGGTACTACTACTACTATAGTGCCTATACAATACAGATGGCCTATACAATACAGAACAATTATATGATACAGAATGACTACGGTACAACAGTACAGAATAACTAAGGTACAGAATAACAATGGTGCAGAATGACTACAGTACAGAATAACTATGATACAAAACGAGTAGGGTACGAGCACCTATACCATACAGAATGACTACATGATACTGAATGTCAATGATACAGAATGACTACAGAACAACAGTACAGAATAACTACGGTACAGAATAACAATGGTACAGAATGACTATGATGCAGAGTGACCATAGTACAGAATGACTATGATACAGAATGACTACAGTACAGAATAACTGTGATACAGAATAACTATAATAACGGAATTTTCACAAAATGTCAATCACCACTCGCCTCTATTTTCTTGCATTAGCAAGTAGGATTCCTATTAATAGAAATAGAAATGTGTCACCCATCAGGATTTAAATAGCTGTGTTAGTAACTTCAATTGGTTTATTAATATTTTGTATAGATTAAAACTGCCAGTGATGATGAAATCTCAGGCACATCTGAAGATGTTAAACAAATACAATAGCAGACTGACAGATATTCTCATATTAGCGATAAAGGCTCATTAAAGGGTTAAACTAAATCTGCAGCCACCAATCAGACATTACTTCTTGACTGGTCTACTGCTTTAAAGGGCAAGTCCAGACCCAAAATGAAAACTTACATACAGGCAAATTAACCCCCAAAACCCTAAACGGTAATAGTTTGAAATGTGAAATATATAAGTCTAACCTGAAATCCTGCACAATGTCCTGTTTCCCCTGTTTCTGCTTTCAGGTTCTTCCAGTTAGTAACTGTCAGTTGTGGATTTGACAGTTGACCTCACAGCCAATGACTGAATGTTAATCCCCTGTCTGACACTTCTGAGCATGCCCAGGCTCAGTACAGGCTCAGTACAGGTCTCTAAATTGCTCAGTTTCCATGACACATCCAGAAGTATAGCAGGCATACAGTAATGAATTCATAGGATAAACTATGATATATCAACATATTTTAATGAGGCCATTCGTTCTAAAAGATGTTCTTATGAGGGTGGAGTTGTCCTTTAATAGCATTCAAAAATACATTATTTATCCAGCAATTATAACGGCCAATCAGACATTTAGAAATCACGAAAGAAAATTGTCAGTATGACTGACCAAAATCTGTCAATATCTCCCCAAATCAGATTAAAATTTTGGTTGGAATCTACACCATTGGAAAGGGAAGATCTGTCTGGCTTCAATGGGCTGTGGAGTCGATTGCCCCAATCGGCATTACCGTGTTGTGTTTGACCGCCAAACTAAGGATCAGTTTACAGAGATAGGGTCAAACCGAACCGGTTTGTAAAGGGCCTAACTGTCCTAACCAGTTATGGTGACCATACACTGAACTAACATTATATCCATTCAACATTCCAAAAATGTCAGATTGGTAACGTTGGCGCAGAATCGGTTTTTACCCCCGATTTCCGTGCTGGATTACGGTTTACGATCAATATTACAGGCGTATCATGGGTCAGAAAGTATAGAAGTATATAGAAGTGTACGGCCAGATTTAAGATGCCAGTGGGTAAAATATTGCACATTTGCTAAACTATCAATATAAACAACTTAAACAGAGCTGTAGTCCCATCTACGGGAATCCAGATTGTGTACTATATTAACATCAAATACATCAAAACTGACAATGCCCAACTTGAGGCTCCAGTTCACTAGACACTGATACTAGCCACTGTTTGGGCCAGCCCTCCTGTTAACCAGCCACTGTCACGTCAGCCCTCCTGTTCACCAGCCACTGTTAGGTCAGCCCTCCTGTTCACCAGCCACTGTTAGGTCAGCCCTCCAGTTCACCAGACACTGGTAGGTCAGCCCTCCAGTTCACCAGACACTGCTAGGTCAGCCCTCCAGTTCACCAGACACTGATACTAGCCACTGTTTGGGTCAGCCCTCCTGTTAACCAGCCACTGTTAGGTCAGCCCTCCTGTTCACCAGCCACTGTTAGGTCAGCCATCCAGTTCACCAGACACTAATGCTAGCCACTGTTAGGTAAGCCCTCCTGTTCACCAGCCACTGTTAGGTCAGCCATCCAGTTCACCAGACACTAATGCTAGCCACTGTTAGGTCAGCCCTCCTGTTCACCAGCCACTGTTAGGTCAGCCCTCCAGTTCACCAGACACTGGTAGGTCAGCCCTCCAGTTCACCATACACTGGTAGGTCAGCCCTCCAGTTCACCAGACACTGTTACTAGCCACTGTTTGGTCAGCACTCCTGTTCACCAGCCACTGTTAGGTCAGTCCTCCAGTACACACATGACTGTTACAGGTCAGCCCTGGTACATGCACCTTTTCCCACTGAGACTGGTACAGACAAGTTTGCCCACTGTGACTGGCAGTGGGTCACTCAATGAAAAGGCACACTGCTTGCGAAGCATGTAATAAAAGAAGGGGCCACTGCTACTTCTTCATACATGCGGTTCATACAAAAGCTCCAGGGCTTCAATAAGAGGTAAAAAAAGACTTTGGTTCTCCTCTTTCATACAGAGCCGGCTGCAAGGCCACTACTGAGAAGCCTGTCTGTACAGGAATCTATAGATAAGTGTCTTTTCAAGGATTGTTCCAAAAAATGTTCTTTTCTTCCACGTGAGTCTTCCTTAATAAATCTCCCATCTATGTCTATGTCTAGCCACAATTAATGTAACATCCAACACACTGAATTAGGGTTGTTTCAACATGGACCCCAGATATAAATTATATTCAGACCCCTCATTAGACACAACACAGAATCTCAGGATAATTAACTGCAGTAAAAACTGATTGTCTTCTCCAATGTGTGTTGTATAATAAAATTAATTTGACAGTTGACCAAGTTTGACAGGCCAAATGCAGCCGACACTGGCCCAAGGATAATCAGTAATAGGCAGAGACCCCCCTTGGCTACAAGCTGACATAGTGAATGAACTTGTCCGTGATAATGATCCAGTCTTACAGTCCCCATAGTCTCTTATCCAGCAATCGGGTTCCAGACAGGAACACGTGGGGCTGAATCCGCATCGGCATTATGAAGCTCTGTCATCAACTGTGACATTTGTACATTTTTTCTTTTTTATTTAAAGGGGAAGTTACCTATGTTTTAAAAGAATAAGTGTATTTTATTCCACTAAGAAGTGCTTGTTCCCATTGGATAGATCCCAGACTTGGATGAGGGCAGAGCTCAGACACTACAATGCTTACAAAGTACTGGCTATATAATAGTATTTGTTACGGTCTCCGTTCCTGGGTTGATTCAGTTGCTCAGTAGAGATCCGAGCATGTTTGACCCATTCAACAGCCAATCAGTAGAATTTACTGTTAGGAACATTCCAAGGAAGTGCTGCATCCTGGGAAGAAGGACCATTAAAGAACCCACTTGACCACAGCAAAGCATAGCAAAGGGCATAAAACCATAGATTTTTCGAAAATGTATCATACCTATGAATGCATGATAGAAATAATTTATAGTAAAAAATAATGTTTCCTTCCCCTACTGATCCTCCCCTTTAAATTCAAATATTGAACCAAAAAGGCTAACAATCATTTAATAACACATTTCTACAAAATCTCTCCGTTAGCTGTAGATGGTTCAATAAGTTCAACGATGATCTGGGAAAAAAACGTTAAAACCCTGCAAACAAGTCTCAGCTCCTTCTGATATGCTGATGTCTGCCAGCAGGAATGGAGACAGAGAGGAATAGAGATCTGGGCATGTGTCTTGCTGTAGAACATACGTGTCTTGCCAAATAGAATGTACCCGCTGTCCCGGTCTGTGTGATGTAAGCAAAAGTGTCAGCACTGCAAATACAGATTCACAGGGGACTAGAGAGGTGGAGTATTAATAGATCTCCCCGAACACAGACTGATAGTACCAAACTACTCTATGGGTTAGAGGAAACTCTATTATATATTAATATAATATAAACTACTCTACAGGTAAGAGGAAACTCTATGGTATACTTTACCCATCGAGTCGTGTATATTAATTTATCATCATATACCAATGGAGTTTCCTCTAACCCATAGAGTAGTTTATATTATATATATTTATACCATAGAGTTTTCCTCTAACCCCATAGAGTAGTTTTATATTATATTTGTTATTATTATAAACCATAGAGTTTCCTCTAAAACCCATAGAGTATTTATATTATATTATATTATATTGTATTATATTATATTATATTATTATTATATTTATATCCATAAGTTTCCTCTACCCATGAGTAGTTATATTTATATTTATTTATTATCCATAGAGTTTCTCTAACCCACAGATAGTTTATTATTAGATTTATAATTATACATAGAGTTTCCTCTAAACCATAAGAGTTTAATATTATATTTTATTATTATACCATAGAGTTTCCTCTAACCCATAGAGTAGTTTATATTATATTGTATCATTATACCATAGAGTTTCCTCTAACCCATAGAGTAGTTTATATTATATTTTATTATTATACCATAGAGTTTCCTCTAACCCATAGAGTAGTTTATATTATTATATCATTATACATAGAGTTTCCCTCTAACCAATAGAGTAGTTTATATTATATTTTAATTATACCATAGAGTTTCCTCTACACCCATAGAGTAGTTTATATTATATTATATCATTATACCATAGAGTTCCTCTAACGCATAGAGTGTGGTTAATATTAAATATACAGTAATACCAAGCTAGAGTTTCCTCTATCTCATAGAGTAGCTTGGTGTTTGTATTTTTATTATTATACCATGAGTATTCCGCTTACTCTAACCATAGAGTAGCTTGGTATTGATTATATTATTATACCATAGAGTTTCCTCTAACCCATGAGTAGTTTATATTATATTTATAATCATAACATAGAGTTCCTCTACCCACAGAGTAGGTTATTTCATATTTTATTATATACCAGAGAGTTCCTCTAACCCATAGAGTAGTTTATATATATTAATTATTATACCATAGAGTTTCCTCTTACCTGTAGAGTAGTTTTTTTTATTTATATTATTATTATTACCATAGAGTTTCCTCTTACCTGTAGAGTAGTTTTATATTTATTTTATTATTATACCATGAGTTTCCTCTTACCTGTAGAGTTTTTATATTATATTTTATATTATACCATAAGTTTCCTCTTACCTGTCGAGTATTATATATATACTTATATTATATATATAATAAATTTCCTCTAACCCATAGAGTAGTTTATAATTATATTTTATTATTACCATAGAGTTTCCTCTAACCCCACAGATAGTTTATATTATTTTTATGATTATCCATAGAGTTTCCTCTTACCTGTAGAGTGTTTATTATTATATTAATATATAGAGTTTCCTCTAACCCATAGAGTAGTTTATATTATATTTGATTATTATCCATAGAGTTTCCTCTTACTGTAGTAGTTTATATTATATTAATATATACTAGAGTTTCCTCTTACCCATAGAGTATTTTATATTATATTATATTATTATCCATAGAGTTCTCTCTACCTGTAGCGTAGTTTATATTATCATTATATATAATAGAGTTTCCTCTAACCCATAGAGTAGTTTGGTACTATCAGTCTGTGTGTCGGGGAGATCTATTAATAAACCGAAAAGCATGTAATAAAAGGAAAGGGGCACTGCTCTTGTGCGTCATACATGCGGTTCATACAAAAGCTCCAGGGCTTCAATAAGAGGTAAAAAAAGACTTTGTCTTCCTCTTTCATACAGAAGCCGGCTCTGCAAGGGCATAACTGAGACGAGCCTGTCTGTACAGGAATCTATAGATAGTGTCTTTTCAAGGATTGTTCCAAAAATGTTCTTTTCTTCCACGTGAGTCTTCCTTAATAAATCTCCCATCTATGTCTGATGTCTAGCCACTAATGTAACATCCAACACACATGAATTAGGGTTGTTTCAACATGGACCCCAGATATAAATTATATATTCAGACCCCTCATTAGACACAACACAGAATCTCAGATAATTAACTGCAGTAAAAACTGATTGTCTTCTCCAATGTGTGTTGTATAATAAAATAATTTGACAGTTGACCAAGTTGACAGCCAAATGCAGCCGACACTGGCCCAAGGATAATCAGTAATAGGCAGAGACCCCCTTGGCTACAAGCTGACATATGAATGAACTTGTCCGTGATAATGATCCAGTCTACAAGTCCCCATAGTCTCTTATCCAGCAATCGGGTTCCAGACAGGAAACGTGGGGCGAATCCGCATCGGCATTATGAAGCTCTGTCATCAACTGTGCATTTGTACATTTTTTCTTTTTTATTTAAAGGGAGGAAGTTACCTATGTTTTAAAAGAATAAGTGTATTTTATTCCACTAAGAAGTGCTTGTTTCCCATTGGATAGATCCCAGACTTGGATAGGGCAGAGCTCAGAACACTACAATGCTTACAAAGACTGGCTATATAATAGTATTTTGTACGGTCTCCGTTCCTGGGGTGATTCAGTTGCTCAGTAGAGATCGAGCATGTTTGACCCATTCAACAGCCAATCAGTAGATATTACTGTTAGAACATTCCAAGGAAGTGCTGCATCCTGGGAAGAAGGACCATTAAAGAACCACTGACCACAGCAAAGCATAGCAAAGGGCATAAACCATAGATTTTTTCGAAAAGTATCATACCTATGAATGCATGATAGAAATAATTTATAGTAAAAATAATGTTTCCTTCCCCTACTGATCCTCCCTTTAAATTCAAATATTTGACCAAAAAGGCTAACAATCATTTAATAACACATTTCTACAAAATATCTCCGTGAGCTGTAGATGGTTTTCAAATTTCAACGATGATCTGGGAGAAAAAACGTTAAAACCTGCCAAACACAGTCTCAGCTCCTTCTGATATGCTGATGGTCTGCAGCAGGAATGGAGACAGAGAGGAATAGAGATCTGGGCAGTGTCTTGCTGTAGAACAACGTTCTTGCCAAATAGAATGTACCGCTGTCCCGGTCGTGTGATGTAAGCAAAAGTGTCAGCACTGCAAATACAGATCACAGGGGACTAGAGAGGTGGAGTATTAATAGATCTCCCCGAACACCAGACGATAGTACCAACTTACTCTATGGGTTAGGAGGAAACTCTATTATATATTATATAATATAAACTACTCTACAGGTAGAGGAAACTCTATGGTATAATAATATAATATAATATAAACTACTCTATGGGTTAGAGGAAACTCTATTATATATTAATATAATATAAACTACTCTACAGGTAAGAGGAAACTCTATGGTATAATAATAAAATATAATATAAACTACTCTATGGGTTAGAGGAAACTCTATTATATATTAATTAATTAAACTACTCTACAGGTAAGAGGAAACTCTATGGTAATATAAAATATAATATAAAACTACTGTGGGTTAGAGGAAACTCTATGGTATAATAATAAAAATAATATAAAAACTAATCTATGGGTTAAGAGAAATTCTATTATATATTAATAAATATAATATAATATAAAACTACTCTACAGGTAAGAGGAAACTCTATGGTATAATATAAAATATAATATAAACTACTCTACAGGTAAGAGGAAACTGCTATGGTAATAATAAAATATAATATAAACTACTCTAAGGTAAGAGGAAACTTCTATGGTATAATAATAAAATATAAAAAACTACTCTACAGGTAAGAGGAAACTCTATGGTATAATAATCTACATTAATAAAACTACTCTACGGGTTAGAGAACTCTATGGTATAATAATAAAAATAGATATAACCGACTCTGTGGGTTAGAGGAGACTATGTTATGATTATAAAATATAAATAACTACTCATGGGTTAGAGAAACTCTATGGATAATAATATAATCTAATACCAAGCTACTCTATGGGTTAGAGTAAGCTCTATGGTATAATAATAAAATACAACACCAAGCTACTCTATGAGATAGAGGAAACTCTAGCTTGGTATTACTGTATATTTTAATATTATACCACACTCTATGCGTTAGGGAACTCTATGGTATAATGATATAATATAATATAAACTACTCTATGGGTTAGAGGAAACTCTATGGTATAATAATAAAATATAATATAAACTACTCTATTGGTTAGAGGAAACTCTATGGTATAATGATATAATATAATATAAACTACTCTATGGGTTAGAGGAAACTCTATGGTATAATAATAAAATATAATATAAACTAATCTATGGGTGAGAGGAAACTTATGGATAATGATACAATATAATATAAACTACTCTATGGGTTGAGGAAACTCTATGGTATAATAATAAAATATAATATAAACTACTCTATGGGTTAGAGGAAACTCATGTATAATAATAAAATCAATAATAAATACTCTGTGGGTTAGAGGAAATCTATGGTATATAAATAAAAATAATATAAACTACTCATGGGTTAGAGGAACTATGTATAATAATAAAAATATAATATAATATAATATAATATAATATAATAATATAAATACTCTATGGGTTAGAGGAAACTCTATGGTATAATATAAAAATATAATATAAACTACTCTATGGGTTAGAGGAAACTCTATGGTATAATATATAAATAATATAAACTACTCTATGGGTTAGAGGAAACTCTATGGTATAATGATATAATATAAATATACACTACTCTATGGTAGGAAACTCTATGGTATAATAATAAAATATATAAACTACTCTATGGGTTAGAGGAAACTCTATGTAATAATAAAAATAATATAATAAACTACTCTATGGGTTAGAGGAAACTCTATGGTATAATAATATAAAAATATATAAATACTCTATGGGTTGAGGAAACTATGGTATAATAATAAAATATAATATAAACTACTCTAGGGTTAGAGGAAACTCTATGGTATAATGATATAATATAATAAAACTACTCTATGGGTAAGAGGAAACTCTATGGTATAATTAATAAATATAATATAAAACTACTCTATGGGTTAGAGGAACTCTATGGTATAATAATATAATAAAATAAACTACTCTATGGGTTAGAGGAAACTTAGGTATAAAATAAATATACTTATAACTACTCCTATGGGTAAGGAAACTCTATGGTAAATATAAATATAATATAAACTACTCTATGGGTTAGAGGAAACTCTATGGTATAATATAAATATAATATAAACTACTCTATGGGTTAGAGGAAACTCTATGGTATATATATTAATATAAATATTAAACTACTTTATGGGTTGAGGAAACTCTATGGTATAATAATAAAATATATATAAACAATACTCTATGGGTTAGAGGAAACTCTATGATAAATAATATAATAAATATAAACTACTCTATGGGTAAGAGGAACTCTATGGTATAATAATAAAATTATAATAAACTACTCTATGGGTAAGAGGAAACTCTAGGTATAATGATATAAATATATAAACTACTCTATGGGTTAGAGAACTCTATGGTATAATAATATAATATAATATAAACTACCTATGGGTTAGAGGAAACTATGGTTATAATAATAAAATTAATATAAAACTACTCTATGGGTTAGAGGAAACTCTATGGTTAATGATATAAATAATATAAACTCTCTATGGGTAGAGGAAACTCTATGGTATATAATAAAAATATAATATAAACTACTCTAGGGTTAGAGGAAACTCTATGGTATAATAATAAAATATAATAAAACTACTCTATGGGTTAGAGGAAACTCTATGGTATAATAATAAAATATAATAATTATACCATAGAGTTTCCTCTAACCCATAGAGTAGTTTATATTATATTTTATTATTATACCATAGTTTCCTCTAACCCATAGAGTAGTTTATATTATATTATATTATTATACCATAGAGTTTCCTCTAACCCATAGAGTAGTTTATATTATATTTTGCCCCCTGTAAAACATTTTGTTTCCTGTTCTACTTTCCCTTTTGCTTTTTCCAACTTATTTACAACAGAATGCACTGATTTAAAGGGTACCTCCAGCTTAATAACCAAAATATCTGTGTGTACAGGAAACCCTTACTTAGTTCTTGTTATACTTACCTTTCATCCAACAGTCCTAACCATACTTAAAAAGACACCATTGCTTGCTGCTGCTCTTATTTTTCTGCTGCTTCTGGGTACGGCTGTCCATCATAGCAGTGACATCACAGCCAATGGCGATGGGCACAAACAAGGGCCTTTGGGCTTAAAGGGTCCCGCTGCTCGAGCCGGGACCCCCCTCCCCGGCCCTTGTAAGGGACCTTGCGGCACTGATAAGTGCCTTTGTTGGGGGTCCCGCAAGCTCGACCCGGGTACCCGGCAGCTCTTAAAAAAGCCCTGGGCGGCGTCTTCTGTCTTCCATCCGGTGAACCAGCTCCGCTGAGGCCGCCGACCCCGAGAAGTACCCCTGTGGCCGCCAGGGGTACCTCCAGGCGGTGGCCTCAACGAGGCCAATGTTACCGCACCTGATCGTGAACACAACGCCTTTGGGCTAGCAACACCCAACACCAGTGAGGTTGCCGATGCCAGGCAGGCTCTTTTCTTCTGCGGCCTTCAGTGAGCCGGTGGCCCCACCAACCTCAGCTGAGCCAATGTTGCTAGCCGCTTCTTTCTTCTGCCATCTACTGCAATGACTTTCTGATTGGTCAATCAATGCTTGGTGTTACGTGGTTTACATTAACCAATCAGATTTCCGATTTTCTGAAATCTGATTGTTAATGTAAACCATGTAAACCAGCATTGAAAATTGACCAATCGAAATTGATTAGGGTTTCTGCAAACCAATATAAAGAGGTGCAATCCCTCTGGAGCTCAAAAGTGATCGCAGAAGAAAGAAGCGGCTAGCAACATCGGCTCCAGGAGGTGCCGCGGGCTAACTGTCAGCCGCAGTGAGCCTGCCTGGCAATTGGCGACCTCAGTGGGGTTGGTGTCACTAGCGAAGACATTGGGTAGATCAAGATGCTTGGTAACATTGGCCTTGTTGAGGCCACCGGCGCCGGATGTATCCTGCGGCTGAGGGGTACTTCTCGGGTCAGGCTTCAGTGGAGTGGTGTCACCGGATGGAAGACAGAAGTCGCTGCCAAGGGCTCTTTTAAAAGCCACGGGGTCCCGGTTCAAGCTGCGGGACCCCAACAAGGCACTTATTGGTGCCGCAAGGCCCTTACAAGGGCGGGAAGGGGGATCCCATCGTTTGAGCTGTGGGACCCCTTAAGCCCCAAAGGCCCTTCTTATTGCCACAAGGGCCCTAAAAGGGCCGTGGAGGGGGGTTCCGGTTCGAGCTGCAGGACCCCTTAAGCCCCAAAGGGCCCTTGTCAGGGCCACAATGGTCCTTGTAAGGACCCAGGAGGGGGTCCCAGTTTCGAGCTGCTGTGTGGCTGTTCGGCAATCTGTGAATTTCGGGACTATCGGCCCGTTCGAGGATTACCGAAAGTGGCACGTGGAAACCGGAAGTATGTGTGCGGCTACGTCCAGTTTTTATTTGCTGTTCCCCGTGCACGGACGTGTTCCCCAGACCATCTCCCAGTCCCAGGGCCTGTAAGGTAAGTTTACACTGCAATATTTGAAGTATATTCAAATATTCAAAACTTCCGAACTATTTACTTTTGACTTTAAAGTCCGTTTTCGGACTTTGAACTTTTGAACTTTTTTTTGAAGTTCGAAAATTCTAAAACGAAACCGAACTTTTTGAAAGTTCCCCATCTCTACTCATTGCCACCACATCTTCCTGTGGTAATTGGCGTGTGTGTTCCTCATTACTATCACTTTATTTTGTTGTTAGGAATTGCCAAGCTGTCTAGGAAATCTCGCAAAGACTGTGAGGAGGTCACTTGCAGTTCCACTTTCGCTGTAGGAGAGTACATCTCAATCTAAATCATCATATAAATCAATATTTTGTTATTTATTCATATTATTATCAGATTGTGTTATTGCAGTGCCGGGTTTACTATAGTGACCTCTATATTCCCATATTAGGCCTCTACACCCCCAAAACATCATTTAATAGGGAAAAGCCATTATTTTTTAAGTCACTTTGTCTGATGTCATAAAAATATTGCTACTAAAGTTTGGAGTCAGGACAGGGAAATGACCCCCAATCGTACACCATTTTTTTTTTAAAGTCAGGCAGGGAGAACGAGCTCATGAACGGAAAATGTCTGCAGCAGTTACTTTAAAATGAAAGCAAAACGGGCGGTAGGAATAACGACACAGAATTCAGGGGGTAGGGTTTAAAGGGTTTAATAGCGTTTAAAATGTTATTGTTTATGGCAATGAATTCTTGAAACTAGGCTGTAGAGCCACCGGCTGTTTTCAAATAGAGTACAGTTTTGGTTATAGTCGACTTTAGTATTAGGTCGCACTTGGATTACTTGTGTGTCTACCCATGACCTAGATTACAACAGAACTTTCAGGGACCCCTTTAACGTAAAGATAAATGATGAAATGAAACAGGGGATCCAAACAATGTGATCCTCAGATCCTGCTCAGTCATGCCACGAAATGTCCACGCACATGCCAAGTTCTGTTAATAAAGCCAGAGCTGTTCTCAGCGCTCTAGTGTACATAGGAGAATTGCACGTGTGAGCAGATAAAACAGAAAAATCAATAGTAAATATTTTCCCCCTGCGCTGAAGTTTTTCCATTTAACCTTCTGGCCAAACGTGTATGAAAGACGAAAGATCTACACTCGCTTATAATCCCATTTCTTATGTTCCATTTCAAATATAAAAAGTACATCTTGGTCAGGGTCCCACTGCCTCAGACTGGTGGTGTCTGTTGTCTGTTCTTTTTTCTGTGTTCCCATAGACTAGAATTGAAGCACAAAGCGAACAGGAATGGACGCAAACAGAAGTCGTGCGATTGAGAAAAGGTTCAGAACGACAACGCACAGTCAGAACTATTCCTGCGATGTCATTAATAATAAAATGTCTAGCAGATCGGAAAAACACATAGTGGACTTAATCCCTTAGATCATTTAGTATAAATAGAAATATATTGAAAGCCTGTACCGTCCAACGTGTAGGGGCGTTCAGTTAACAAGACGCTGGACTACAATGCCCAACACAACGAATTGTTGTGTGAAATGGCCATTAATGGTGTAGCTAGCGAGGCTGGGCACACACGGGAAGATATTTGTCCCAGCCGAGCATTTCTACCAGTGAGCGCACAGTCGCGATAAATAACTGTCAGTTGCGCTGATCGAGCGTTCCCTATGGGGCCCATGATTAACCAAAATGACTATGGCGTTCGTCGGCACACCGATTGGTCAGGATATTCCCTATGCACGAGCAATAATAGGTTAATCCCACCAGTTCCACAACGGCATTTACCTATTATGTCCGTATGTATGCCACTTAAGGACTCAGCCTGGACTCACCCTAACTTACTGACGAATCTTTCTGCAGCCACCCAACTCTACAGAATGGCCCCTTTACACCTTGGATAATCAGTCGCCAACTGAATTGAATAAACTCTGTGTATTCAGAAATATTCATTCTACTTACAGGAAAGGGATTATTTATATACACTTTATATAGGCCAAAACTATTTTAATATTACACTTATTGGCTAAATAAACAATATGGCATCTGGACGGTGGGAAAACTGAGCAATAGAGGTCCAGTGCTTCTCAATCAGTCAATCAATGTATTTTATCCAGACCAAACCCCCCATCTAAAGGTAAATAACACAGCTAAGTAACAACCGTAACAGAATGTTGTAATACTGCAGTCAGAGATGGATTAAGATCAAATTTAGCCATTTGTGCCCCCTTGTTCTTGTATGGCTGTAAGACGGAATGGGCCCCCTGATGTTGCTTGGCCCTAGGCAGCCGCAGGTTGCTTCATGCATAATCCCGACCATTTGTATGATAAGATCCCTTCCCTGCTGCAGGGATTCCCCTAGTTCCTTTAAGTGTGAATATATCTACAGGCCAATCCTTGCAGTACAGAGACTTTTTCGTGTCTTGGCTCACACAATCCCATAACATCCTTGTGAGTCCTTTTGTCGTTTTAGTTATGTGGGAAAATCCAATAAAATGATTTAAGGTCATAGCCTGGCAGATGCAGAGAAAGATCTCGTTTCTTTATTAAAAAATAAAAATTAAAGGGATTTTGTGGTCCCGAAAAACTAAGCTTTTGCCAGATCCCATACACAGAACTAACGTAAAATCAACACAAAATTCAGTTTTATTGATGGATATAAGAAGCACTGAAATTGGATAATTCCTAAGGTCCCATAGACAGAACACTCAGGGATCGTACGATCACATGCTTGCAAATTTTTTTAAATGGTTCCAATCCCTGGTTTATGTCGCTCTGGTCTGTAGATAAGGGAATTCCTACATTGCTCTGTTCACTCTTGTTCTGAGTTTCAAAGTTGATAGTGTGTATATAGTCATACCAGGTGCACCCATTACGTGTATAGTAGGCCATGCACAGGTACACCATTACTGTGTATAGTAGGTCTATAGCCAGGTACACGCATTACTGTGATAGTAGGTTCTTAGCCAGGTGCACGCATTACGTGTAGTAGGTCTATAGCAGGTACACACATTACTGTGTATAGTAGGTCTATAGCCAGGTACACGCATTACTGTGTATAGTAGGTCTATAGCCAGGTGCACGCATTACTGTGTATAGTAGGTCTATAGCCAGGTGCACACATTACTGTGTTAGTAGGTCCATAGCCAGGTACACACATTACTGTGTATCGTAGGTCCATAGCCAGGTACACACATTACTGTGTATAGTAGGTCTATAGCCAGGTGCACACATTACTGTGTATAGTAGGTCTATAGCCAGGTACACACATTACTGTGATTAGTAGGTACTATACAGGTAACAAGCATTACTGGTATATAGTAGGTCTATACGCAGGTGCACGCATTACTGTGTATAGTAGGTCTATAGCCAGGTGCACACATTACTGTGTATAGTAGTCCATAGCGTACACACATTTACTGTGTATATAGGTCTATAGCAGGTGCACGCATTACTGTGTATAGTAGGTCCATAGCAGGTACACACATTACTGTGTATAGTAGGTTTAGCCAGTGCACACATTACTGTGTATGTAGGTCTATGCCAGGTACACGCATTACTGTGTATAGTAGGTCTATAGCCAGGTACACGCATTACTGTGTATAGTAGAGTCATACGCCAGGTGCACAATACTGTGTATAGTAGGTCTATAAGCCAGGTACACACATTACTGTGTATAGTAGGTCTATAGCCAGGTACATGCATTACTGTGTATAGTAGTCCATAGCCAGTACACACATTACTGTGTATAGTAGGTTTATAGCCAGGTACACACATTACTGTGTATAGTAGGTCTATAGCCAGGTACACACATTACTGTGTATAGTAGGTTTATAGCCAGGTACACACATTACTGTGTATAGTAGGTTTATAGCCAGGTGCACGCATTACTGTGTATAGTAGGTCTATAGCCAGGTACACGCATTACTGTGTATAGTAGGTCTATAGCCAGGTACACACATTACTGTGTATAGTAGTCTTCTAGCCAGGTACACGCATACTGTGTATAGTAGGTCTATAGCCAGGTGCACACATTACTGGTATAGTAGGTTATAGCCAGGTGCACGCAATTACTGTGTATAGTAGGTCCATAGCAGGTACCACATTACTGTGTATAGTAGGTTTATAGCCAGGTACAAGCCATTACTGTGTATAGTAGGTCCATAGCAGAGTACACACATTACTGTGTATAGTAGTGTTATAGCCAGGTACACGCATTACTGTGTAAGTAGGTCCATAGCAAGGTACACGCATATACTGTGTATAGTAGGTCCATAGCCAGGTACACGCATTATGGTATAGTAGGTCTATAGCCAGGTAAGCACCTTACGTGTATATAGGTTATACCAGGACAAGCATACTGGTATAGTAGGTCTATAGCCAGGTACACGATTCGTGTATAGTAGGTCATAGCCAGTAACGCATTACTGTGTATAGTAGTCTATAGCCAGTACAAACGCATTACTGTGTATATAGGTCTATAGCCAGGTACACGCATTACTGTGTATAGTAGGTCTATAGCCAGGTACACGCATTACTGTGTATAGTAGGTCTATAGCCAGGTACAACGCCTTACGTGTATAGTAGGTCTATGCCAGGTACACGCATTAAATGTGGATTAGTAGGTCTATAGCCAGGTACACGCATTACTGTGTATAGTAGGTCTATAGCCAGGTACACGCATTACTGGTATAGTAGGTCTATAGCTTAGGTACACGATTACTGTGTATAGTAGGTCTAGCAGGTACACGGACTGTTAGAGGTCTATAGGCCAGGTAACACGCATTACTGTGTATGTAGGTCTATAGCCAGGTACACGCATTATGTATAGTAGGTCTTAGCCAGGTACACAATTACGGGTATAGTAGGTCTATAGCCAGACAGCATTACTGTGTATAGTAGGTCTATAGCCAGGTACACGCATTTAATGGGTTTCATTAATTGGTACAGTGTGTACCTACTTTGTGCTATTTTTCGGTTCTATATAGAATACTGGTGATATCTGGTAGAGGTTGCTATCGTATACATTTAATACAGAAACTTTAGTAATTGTTCAGCTGTTAGTTAACACAAAGTACAACAAAACGGAGGATTTTCTCATTCAATGACCGTAATCTGCCTTACTGTCGCAGACCCCCTAAGAGTATCTGTTATGTTCTCGGGTCCCGATTGATCGACACGATAGACCATCTGGGGCAATGTTTCAGTCAGTCTGCAAAAATGGGGCAAAAAATTGATGGTGATGTCGGTAATTTTTGCTGATTCATTATAGTTTACAATAGGCCAAAGAAATTGGTCACGGCATAGCACCATTAATTCCGTCTGATAGACTATAGTACATTTCCGAAAGGCCAGGAGTGGATGTTATCCAGTATAAAGCTATCATCTGATGGTTGGTGCAGATTTATAGGCACATTCCTCTTATAACATTTGGTGTACCATTAAAATAAATAATGAATCTCTTTACACATCCTGCAACTGTCAATCTGCAATACGCAAGTTACAAAAACCAAACCGTATACACAAAGAACACGAGTACCAGCGAAAAGGTTACAATCTGATTTTTGTTATCTAACCAGGAATCTGATGAAAAGTGTGGGCAACTTTTGGTTTGCCATAAGCTCTTTTATGGCTGTCACATCGCGTAGCTCCAACCATCCCACACATGATGCAGACGTGTGCATCATTGTTTTAAGTTCCGAGCAGATGTCTGGCTTGTGTTCTTGACTGACTCCGAAACATTATATGCCAAATGCGCCCTATCTTTCTTTTAAACCCCCATCTGTTTCGCTAAAGAGATTTTGTGGTTTATAGTTGTCTGGGTAGGATAGTTCATCAGTATCTAGTGCCCTCTAGCTGGGTGTATTTTAAGGGTAACTTTATATACTGTATATTAATTTTATTTTCCCCTCCGTAGACACTAGTGAGAGGGTTTGCTTGTTCTATAACATGTAAGTTACCTGCCCCCACCCCAACTTAGGTATTAGATGGATTGGATATTAAGAAAAGACTGCTGTCATCAGATGTATTGGATATTTAAGAAATTATTGGCTCGATTTCAGTCAATGAATTCCCCTGCTGCCTCCACTGCACATGCTCAGCTTATAAAAAGCTCATTGAGCAGATACTTGACAGAAGGGAAGATAACTTCTCATAAATATTTGGTTCCAAATTAAGGTTGACAATGGATCAGGAGATCCCCATCTTTGCGTTTGAAAAGTTAGCCATTATAAGTAGCATTTTTTGTAATGTGAATAAATGATAGAATTTTAGAGTGCGGATAATCTTTGGATGATAGAAGGTTATATTCGGTGGATATATGAGCATTCGCCATTGACCACGGGAAAGCGAATGCTGATAAGGAGACTTTACTTACAGACTAACGCTGGATACACAACTTACCGATAAAAGAGACAATCTCACCAGTACCATTGGATTAGTCCTATTTCAGGAATGTCGGCCTCCGATGACGGTGAACTTTCAGCGTTGGCATCAGAAACGCATACACTGTCTCAAAAATGTCCTCTGTCGCGGTCGCCCCCTGTACTAAAGTATATAGAGATAACTGTGGTCCAGGGAGTGTGGCAGTACAGACGATTCTTCCTTCTCTAGGAAGAACCTCAGGACTGTGTGTAGCCACATCTTTGATAGACGACTCTAATCCAGCTCAGTGTTCTGCCTTTGGAAAGGTTCTCTTATACTAAGCTGACGTGGGGTTTAAAGGACAAGTGTAGACTTTACCAGATTATGGAACCAAATTTTTTTCATTGGCTCCCGGGAAGGTAAAGATTGCTCGAAAAAAATCACATTGCTCCGTTTCCTAGGAATGTTTGCCAGAAATGTAACAGATATAATTTACTGCGGAGACCTATCCGACAAATCCCATTAGAGCCAAGGGCTTATCTGTATTAGAACAAGGCCCATTATGTTTACGGCAGCTAGGACGTATTGCTAGGAACTAAAGGTATCAAGTGTTCCACCGTTAAAATAAACCCCCTGAAACGTTTTCCATGGAAATCACCAATACACAAAAAACAAAGTTAAAATTTACATATATAATTTCATTACGGCCACCATAAACCACATAACCCCAATAAGGGGTTTATGTTTTGGGTTTGCAACAACGCGTATTTCTCCTGTTTATTTGTATTATATCGGTGAATAGGGGCCGCCATATTGTTTTTCCTGATGGTGTAAATAAATTGCACTGTGATTTATACACACATTATATTCCTTTCGCCTTTATCATTAGATAAAAACAAGTAAACCAAACGGTGATCCTATTTCCATTCCTAGATTTATATTTCGATCTGCCTTAGTCATGTCTGAATCCATCTTAACTGCCCTACTATCGACTCCACACCCTGACTGTAATCCAGAATTTGGAAACTATGTCAGTGATTTGTCCTCAACACAATAAATTCATGCCCTAAAAAAAATGGCTGCCGAGTTCATAAATTCACATACAGGAGAAATAAAACCATATTGGATATAAAGGTTTTACTACTAGACTGGCTTAATTATAAATAAAAATGTATTGTTACAAGATCTGTCTTGTACATTATCCACCTAACCTACCAGGAATAGTAAAATTTATTGTATTTGTATAAAATACACAACGTACACGTCGAATGTACAAATCCTACGGGGCTGGGAAGGTCCATAAAATACAAACTGTTATGCAAGCTTGGTACAAATCCACGCAAAGCTTCTGGAGTGGCAGGGTTCCATGTTTGCACTGGGTTGGCACTCCCTCCATAGCCATAACTATGGATTAAAACCCTGCTCTTTAAAGGGAACTAAACTTAAAAAGTAACTCTTAGAAAGATGTTTTTAGAAATATAAAGCAGAAATTGAACTCTCCCAGATTTAGCTTGGATTTTAGTGTGCAGCCCATTGCCTCTTTCTTCCAACGGCAACAGTATATATCGGTATATTGTTGTGGATTTGCTAGTGTACGATACAGGTAGTATCTGGCCGTCATTTGCTTGGTGTAACAGTGTTATTTGTAGTGTGCATGAAATGTTTGCAAGTTAAAGGGACACTATACTAAAAAAATAACATTTGCCCTCATCTTAATCTATAAGAATACATGTATAGTGCACTTACTCTGATGCTTTATGTTGCTGCATGACTTCAATCCAGCACCACATTTTGTTTAGGAGCAGATCCCCCTCCCTCTTTTAACCACTCCCACTTCATCTGACCTGACTTTTTCCCACAACCAACGTCAAGCCTGTAACACAGCATACACGCATTCCAACTGTCAAAACTTGTCACCATTCCAGCTACAGTTAAACTACTCACAGAAGAAAGTTTTGAGAGAAAAGAACTTGATTGACAGCTGAAATATAAGAAGTTTTAGATTGGATATCTAAAGAAATAGGGGGCAGATGAACAAAGAAAATGATACAGTGGCAGTTGGGAAGAATTATAGTTCCAGTTATGGTCAATTTAAATACCTATTTTTCGGTAGATGCCCTTTAAAGGGGAACTAAATCTGGGTACACACCATGCACCATCTTTAAAAATGACAGCCAAAATCTGCCAAGATTCTGGCTGTCATTTTCCAATGATCATGCTGCCCCAGTCCCATGCATTCTCAGTGTTTATAGCATAGGGGAACAAACAGGGCTGCAGATTTCCCTCGGCAGAATGTTGCACAAAAACAATGCATTTTTTTTTGTGTTTTTGTTCCATCTCTATCAAGGTATTTTAAAAATCAGTAAAGGATCTAAAATTATAATTACTTGTGTTAATAAAAGTAACCATTTGTAAAACATCCTAAATGTCGCAATATTGCTTTGTTGAGAAGTAGACTTAATGTAGCATTATTGTATTGTTGCAGCAGTGGGCCTAGGCTTAATGTTGCAGTATTTGCTTTGTAGAGAGTGGGCCTAGGAAGAAGTATTGCTTGTAGAGGAGTTGGGCCTAGGCCTAAATGTTGCAGTATTGCTTGTAGAGAAGTGAGGCCTAGAAGAAGTATTTGTTTGTAGAGGAGTTGGGCCTAGGCCTAAATTTGCAGTATTGCTTTGGAGAAGTGAGGCCTGGAAGAAAGTATGTTGCTTTGTAGGGAGTGTGGCCTAGGCTAAATGTTGCAGATTTGCTTTTAGAGAATGTGAGGCTAGGAAGGAAGTATTGCTTTGTAGAGGAGTGGGCTAGGCCTAAATGTAGCAGTATCTGATATATGTAGAGAAGTGAGGCTAGGGAGAAGTATGTGCTTTGCAACAGTGGGGCCTAGCTGCCTAGGCGTAAATGTAGCAGTATTTGCTGTGTAGCGAAATTGGGCTAGGCATAAATATAACAGCATCACATGGTGCCAGGCCTACATGTAGCAATATCTGCTTTGCGCAGCAGTGGATCCTAGGCCTAAATGTAGCAGCATCTGTTTTGGCAGCGTAGGGCCTAGATAGTACTGTTAACAAGCCCAACTTGCACACTTATATTTGGAGCTTTATTTGAACCTTTGGTCACCGGTTGTGGTCTACATTTTGTAGATATCAGGAGGATTAAAGGATTTTTTACCTGAATAATTTCAGGTAAGATTCCAAACTGTAGCCAGCACTGTGATAAAACAGGCAGCTGGGAAGATCAGTGCATCTTGCAGGATAATGATTGGTTCATTGATCCCCTGGTGTGCGACATTGATGTTACTACCAAAGATCAAGCGAACAGGAAGAGCAGATGTAGTGATTACTATGCAAGCTACAGTATATAACTACTGTTTTGGTTGTGTTTGTCTATAGTATGCCAGATATCGGGAAACTTAGCACAAATGTTTTCTAAACATTTAACCTTTACGTTGTACGACATTGGCAATAACACCAATGTGCCTAAGGCAGACGGATGGAGAGAAATGGGATGGTTGGGAAGTATGTAAGGAGCACTCTATGGTCTAAAAAGTTCTATAGCCCAGAGCATGCTAATTGTGTGGATACGGTGGAAAGTGAACAGAGCGGGTGGAGAGGCGGGGATAAGGGGCGTTCCTAGATGAGAGGAGTTGGATGTTGTTTCCGGGGAGCTGAAGCATGGCTGTTCCTAGGACGGGATTTCAGCCCTGACTGCGTGACTGGGGATTCCGTCCCTGTGTTGGGACAATCCAGTTCTAAAGTGGGAGGCCTGGCAACCCTGTCTTAACCCTTTCATGTTAAAATGTCTCTGAGCATGCCCAGACCAGTGGGTAACAGACTGAGGCAGTAATGTGGATTTTACTGACATTAACTGCTTGACCCCTATTGGCCTTAGTCAAGTGGTACATCAGTTTATTCACAGTCTTCTGGGATGATAGTTGTTAGTAATAAATGTGGGAATTGCGAGAGATTTCACTGAGGGTTATGTTACCTTTTGTCCGCAGTTGTCTTTATTTTACCAGTGGTAACTGTGCAATAACGTGTTATCATAGTTACAATTCATTTGAATACATGTGAGATGCCGTGTGGCTTCTCTGTAGCTTTACAGTTTGTCTGATTATATGTGGTTATAAGGGCACGATATCGCTCACATGAAGTTAAACCCCACCCAAACCCCAATTGTTAGAAATCTGACAGATGTTATTTCAGGTTAGTCTTACAGATTTCTAACTATTGCAGTTTGCGGTTCGGGGGGTAAAATTAATTTGATGGGCGGACTTGTCTTTTATCCAACTTATGTTACCATTGCCTTGCTATCCGCTGGTTCTCCTGCACTGAGAAAGTCTATGGTGTTGGTGCATTTGTGAACTATAATTAATGCTCAGGAACTGTGACAAATTCAGGCTTGCTCTGTATGAATGCCAAGGTCACCCACCCCAGGACAGTCCATTGATATCTTACAGTATCTTCCCTGCTTTGCCTTAAACTGAGTACGCACTACACACAACCCACAGTACCAACGGTAACATTGTCTGTTCATCATGAAAGACGTGGCTGCCCGCAATCCGAGTTTCTTCCTGATAAAGTATATAAAGTATTGAGAGGTCGCTTTGGCTGCCACACACCTATCCGGCTGACTATCTATACTATAGTGCAGGGAGCGGGCCATGATTAAGAAAAAAATTCTGTTCATATCGATCTCTTCCAAAGCAGAAGGCTCATCCGCATCGGAAAGCCTCAGAACAGCATTGAATTAGAAGGCAGATCCCTTTCAAAAAGCAGTAATCAGTGTCACCATATCACCATCACCCATATCACCATATCACCTCTCGTTTGAAGGTTGATGAGAATGTAACTTTATAACATGAAGTTTGTGTTTTATTTCCCAGTGTTAGTATCACACAGTGTGGTCGCTGACATTATGTTCATTACACATGCTCAGTCCTGAGATACTGCAGGGACTTGTTACAGTTGGTCACACCCACTAGTAGCCTCAGCCAATCCTTTACAGGGTAGAATAGACAAGGGAGCCTGTGACTGAGGTCAGGGGTGTGGCCAATCACTGAACATACACACAGTTATTTCATCAGTTCTTCAGGTGGTACATTCACTTAATGCTATTTACTGTATTGCGTATTAAACAGTTTATTGGTGTATTAGAGGGGACATGTTCAGATTCTGGTGTGTAAAATATGGGTTTAGTTCTCCTAACCACAGACAATGGAATTGCTGTTGTGCCATGAACCCTGTTAATTCTGACCCAAGTGCAGTAATAATCCGTTCTATAACCTGATGCTTCTTATCAATTATTTTCTTTCTCAAGCGCACAGTAAAACAGTTACTATTTTGCATTAGCTCTTTATTGTATGAAACATGTGAAGATGATAAAAGGACAGTTAAGCCTGGTAGTTAATTTTAATTATATTTGGTCAATTTGCTTGATCGGGGGATATTGGGGTGATGGTCCATAAAAAGCAGAAATCTCCCCACTTTCTATAACAGGTCTTTTCATGCAGAAAAACACCTGACTGCCTATGGGAGAATATGGGAGATGCTCTGCTTGTGCAGAATTCCAGGAATGCAGTGGGGGGTCACTGTGACGTTATTTTATTTAAAGGGGGAGGTGATTCACACAGGACAAGAGAAAGAAAATGATTCATTGGCTACTTCGTTATAATTCCATGTGTTAAAGGGAAAGGGGAATAAAATGCATTTCACACCGTATATCTTTAAAAGTGTTTTCTTGTGGTTTTAAAATGATAATGAAGCTGATCATTTCAAATATCATTATACTTTAAACTCAAGTATGAAATTCTTATATAAATTATGAGTTACCAAAAAGTAAGTAAGTTCTGTCTGTCTGTCTGTATGTCTGTCTGTCTGTTGTTGTCTATCTATCTATTATCTATCTATCTATCTATCTATCTATCTATCTATCTAATCTATCTATCTATCGATCTAGTCCCCAGTACACTATCAATCAACATTCGTCGCCAGTATCAATTGAGAAATTCGACAATTTAGCGTCCTATCAGTTTTATCAGGGTCTGGTGCATAGTACAATACATGTCGCATGAAAATTACACACATTATTAGTTGATGCTTTATAAACCTGCAAAGATCCCAACTTACTGCACATGTTCCCAAATGTATAACTGTGCCACGTGGTAAATACATGGGAATTAGGGCAGGGAAGTTGCAATAGGGAATTTTATTGCATCTCCCCCACAGCGTACATCCAGATTTACCTGCTGTGGTCAGATTGTTTGGAAAGCTTTATATCATATTAACCATAGAGTTTCCTCACCCATAGAGTAGTTATTATTATATTATATTATACCATAGCAGTTTCCTCTAACCCATAGAGTAGTTTTATATTAATTTTTTATTATTATTATACCATAGGTTTCCTATAACCCATAGAGTAGTTATATTATATTTATTATACCATAGGTTCCTCTACCCATAGAGTAGTTATATTATATTATATATATACCATAGAGTTTCCTCTAACCCATAGAGTAGTTTATATTAATATTTATTATTAAACATAGTTTCCTCTAAACCCATAGGTAGTTTATATTATTTATTATTATATACCATAGAGTTCCTCTAACCCATAGAGTAGTTTAATTTATTATATCATTATACCATAGAGTTTCCTCTTACCCATAGAGTAGTTTATATATATTTTATATATTACCATAGAGTTTCCTCTTACCCATAGAGTAGTTTAATTATATTATATTATTATACCATAGAGTTTCCTCTAACCCATAGAGTAGTTTATATTATATTATTATTTAACCATAGAGTTTCCTAACCCATAAAGTAGTTTATATTATTATATTATATACCATAGAGTTTCCTCTAACCCATAGAGTAGTTTATTATATTTTATTATTATACCATAGAGTTTCCTCTACCCATAGAGTAGTTTATATATATTTTATATTAACCATAGAGTTTCCTCTTACCCATAGAGTAGTGTATATTATGATTATATCATTATACCATAGAGTTTCTCTACCCATAGAGTAGTTATTATATTATATTATTATACCATGAGTTCCTCTAACCCATAGAGTAGTTTATATTATATTTATTATTATACCATAGAGTTTCCTCTTACCCATAGAGTAGTTTTATTATATTATATCATTATACCATAGAGTTTCCTCTAACCCATAGAGTAGTTTATATATATTTATTATTATACCATAGTTTCCTCTAACCATAGAGTAGTTTATAGTATATTTATATTATTATACCATAGAGTTTCCTCTAACCCAAGAGTAGTTTATATTATTTATATTATACCATAGAGTTTCCTTTAACCATAGAGTAGTTATATTATATTTTATTATTAACCATAGAGTTTTCTTACCAAGAGTAGTGTATATATATTATATCATTATACCATAGAGTTTCCTCTAACCCATAGAGTAGTTTATATTATATTATATATTATACCAAGAGTTTCCTCTAACCCATAGAGTAGTTTATATATATTTTTTATTATACCATAGAGTTTCCTCTAACCCATAGAGTAGTTATATTATTTATATTATATTATATTATATTATATTATATTTTATTATTATACCTGTTTCTCTAACCCATGATAGTTTATTCTATTTGTTATTATAGCAAGAGTTTCTTAACCCACCAGAGTTTATATTAGATTTATTATTATACATAGAGTTTCCTCTAACCCATAGAGTAGTTTATATTATATTTTATTATATACCATAGAGTTCCTTAACCCATGAGTAGTTTATATATATTGTATATTATACATAGAGTTTCCTCTACCCATAGAGTAGTTATATTATATTATTATATACCATAGAGTTTCCTCAACCCATAGAGTAGTTTTTTATATTATATCATTATACCATAGAGTTTCCCTCAACCAATAGAGTAGTTTATATTATATTTTATTATTATACCATAGAGTTTCCTCTAACCCATAGAGTAGTTTATATTATATTATATCATTATACCATAGAGTTCCCAAGCATAGAGTGTGGTATAATATTAAAATATACAGTAATACCAAGCTAGAGTTTCCTCTATCTCATAGAGTAGCTTGGTGTTGTATTTTATTATTATACCATAGAGCTTACTCTAACCCATAGAGTAGCTTGGTATTAGATTATATTATTATACCATAGAGTTTCCTCTAACCCATAGAGTAGTTTATATTATATTTTATAATCATAACATAGAGTCTCCTCTAACCCACAGAGTAGGTTATATCATATTTTATTATTATACCATAGAGTTTCCTCTAACCCAGTAGAGTAGTTTATATTAGATTATTATTATTGTTTTTTTTTTTTTTTTTACCATAGAGTTTCCTCTTACCTGTAGAGTAGTTTTATTTATATTTTATTATTATACCATACGAGTTTCCTCTACCTTAGAGTAGTTTATTATATTTATTTTATTATATACCATAGAGTTTCCTCTTACCTGTAGAGTAGTTTATATTATATTTTATTATTATACCATAGAGTTTCCTCTTACCTGTAGGTAGTTATTATATTATATTTTTATATTAATATATAATAGAATTTCCTCAACCCATAGAGTATTATATTTTGATATTTTATTATTATACCATAGAGTTTCCTCTAACCCACAGATAGTTTATATTATATTTTATATGTACCATAGAGTTTCTCTACTGTAGAGTAGTTTATATTAATATATAATAGAGTTTCCCTAACCCATAGAGTAGTTTATATATATTATTATATTATACCATGAGTTTCCTCTACCTGTAGAGTAGTTATATTATATTAATATATAATAGAGTTTCCTCTAACCCATAGAGTAGTTTTAAATGTATATTATTAGTATTATCCATAGGAAACTCTATGGTATAATAATAAAATATAATATAAACTACTCTATTGGTTAGAGGAAACTCTATGGTATAATGATATAATATAATATAAACTACTCTATGGGTTAGAGGAAACTCTATGGTATAATAATAAAATATAATATAAACTACTCTATGGGTTAGAGGAAACTCTATGGTATATTTTATATTATACCATAGAGTTTCCTCTACACCATAGAGTAGTTATTTATATTTTTTTTATTATTAACCATATAGCAGTTTCCTCTTACCCATGAGTCGTGTATATTATTTATCATCATTATACCATAGAGTTTCCTCTAACCCATAGAGTAGTTTATATTATATTATATATTATACCATAGATTTCCTCTAACCCTAGAGTAGTTTATATTATATTTTATTATTATACCATAGAGTTTCCCTCTAAAACCCATAGAGTTTTATATATTATATTATATTATATTATATTATATATCTTATTATATATTTATCCATAGTGTTTCCTCTACCCATTGAGTAGTTTATCTTATATTTTTTTTATCCATAGAGTTTCTCTAACCCACAGATAGTTTATTATTGATTTATATTATACATAGAGTTTCCTCTAACCATAAGTAGTTTAATATTATATTTATTATATACCATAGAGTTTCCTCTAACCCATAGAGTAGTTTATATTATATTGTATCATTATACTCATAAGAGTTTTCCTCTAACCCATAGAGTAGTTTAATTATATTTTATTATTATACCACTAGAGTTTCCTCTAACCCATAGAGTAGTTTATATTATTATATCTTATACATAGAGTTTCCTCTAACCAATAGAGTAGTTTATATTATATTTTATTATACCATAGAGTTTCCTCTACACCCATAGAGTAGTTTATATTATATTATATCATTATACCATAGAGTTCCTCTAACGCATAGAGTGTGGTTAATATTAAATATACAGTAATACCAAGCTAGAGTTTCCTCTATCTCATAGAGTAGCTTGGTGTTGTATTTTTATTATTATACCATGAGTATTACGCTTCTCTAACCCATAGAGTACTTGGTATTGATTATATTAATTATACCATAGAGTTTCCTCTAACCCATGAGTAGTTTATATATATTTATAATCATAACATAGAGTTCCTCTACCCACAGAGTAGGTTATTTCATATTTTATTATATACCAGAGAGTTCCTCTAACCCATAGAGTAGTTTATATATATTAATTATTATACCATAGAGTTTCCTCTTACCTGTAGAGTAGTTTTTTTTATTTATATTATTATTATTACCATAGAGTTTCCTCTTACCTGTAGAGTAGTTTTATATTATATTTTATTATTATACCATAGAGTTTCCTCTTACCTGTAGAGTTTTTATATTATATTTTATATTATACCATAAGTTTCCTCTTACCTGTCGAGTATTATATATATACTTATATTATATATATAATAAATTTCCTCTAACCCATAGAGTAGTTTATAATTATATTTTATTATTACCATAGAGTTTCCTCTAACCCCACAGTAGTTTATATTATTTTTATGATTATCCATAGAGTTTCCTCTTACCTGTAGAGTGTTTATTATTATATTAATATATAGAGTTTCCTCTAACCCATAGAGTAGTTTATATTATATTTGATTATTATCCATAGAGTTTCCTCTTACTGTAGTAGTTTATATTATATTAATATATACTAGAGTTTCCTCTTACCCATAGAGTATTTTATATTATATTATATTATTATACCATAGAGTTCTCTCTACCTGTAGAGTAGTTTATAATTATCATTAATATATAATAGAGTTTCCTCTAACCCATAGAGTAGTTTGGTACTATCAGTCTGTGTGTCGGGGAGATCTATTAATAAACTATAATATAAACTACTCTGTGGGTTAGAGGAAACTCTATGGTATAATAATAAAATATAATATAAACTACTCAATGGGTTAGAGGAAACTATGGTATAATAATAAAATATAATATAATATAATATAATATAATATAATATAATATAAACTACTCTATGGGTTAGAGGAAACTCTATGGTATATCTTATATTATATTTTTATTCATAGAGTTTCCTCTAACCCATAGAGTAGTTTATATTATATTTATTATTAACCATAGAGTTTTCCCTTACCCATAGAGTAGTGTATATAGTTATTTATTCCATACCATAAGTTTCCTCTACCCATAGAGTAGTTATTTTATTATATTATTATACCATAGAGTTCCTCTAACCCATAGAGTAGTTTTATATTATATTTATTATTATACCATAGAGTTTCCTCTTACCCATAGAGTAAGTTTTATTATATTATATCATTATACCATAGAGTTTCCTCTAACCCTAGAGTAGTTTATATTATATTTTATTATTATACCATAGTTTCCTCAACCCATAGAGTATTTATATATTTTATATATTATACCATAGAGTTTCCTCTAACCCATAGAGTAGTTTATTATATTATTTTTATTATCTACATAGAGTTTCCTCTAACCCATAGAGTAGTTTATATATTTTATTATTATACCATAGAGTTTCCCTTACCATAGAGTAGTGTATATTTATATTATATATTATACCATAGAGTTTCCTCTAACCATAGAGTAGTTTATATTATTTATATATTATACCATAGAGTTTCCTCTAACCCATAGAGTAGTTTATATTATATTTTTATATTATACCATAGAGTTTCCTCTAACCCATAGAGTATTTATATTATTATATTATATTATATTATATTATATATATTTTATTATTATCTAGTTCGCTCTAACCCATGAGTAGTTTATATTATTTTTATTTATATACCATAGATTTCCTCTAACCCACAGAGTATTTATTATTGATTTTATTATTATACATGAGTTTCCTCTAACCCATAGAGTAGTTTATATTATATTTATTATTATACCATAGAGTTTCCTCAACCCATAGAGTAGTTTATATTATATTGTATCATTATCATAAGTTTCCTCTACCCATAGATTAGTTTATATTATATTTTATTATTATACCATAGAGTTTCCTAACCCATAGAGTAGTTTATATTATATTATATCATTATACCATAGAGTTCCTCTAACCAATAGAGTAGTTTATATTATATTTTATTATTATACCATAGAGTTTCTCTCTAACCCAAGAGTAGTTTATATTATATTATAATCATTATACCATAGAGTTCCCTAACGCATAGAGGTGGTATAATATTAAAATATCAGTAATACCAAGCTAGAGTTTCCTCTATCTCATAGAGTAGCTTGGTGTTTGTATTTTATTATTATACCATAGAGCTTACTCTAACCCATAGAGTAGCTTGGTATTAGATTATTTATTATCCATAGAGTTTCTCTAACCCATAGAGTAGTTATTTATATTTTATAAATCATAACATAGTCTCCTCTAACCCACAGAGTGGTTATATCTATTTTTATTATTATACCATAGAGTTCTCTAACCCGTAGAGTAGTTTTATTAATGAGATTTTATACCATAGAGTTTCCTCTACCTGTTAGAGTAGTTTTCTATATTATTTTATTATATACCATACGAGTTTTTCCCTTACCTTAGAGTAGTTTATATTATATTTTATTATTATACCATAGAGTTTCCTCTTACCTGTAGAGTAGTTTATATTATATTTTATTATTATACCATAGAGTTTCCTCTTACCTGTAGAGTAGTTTATATTATATTATATTATATTAATATATAATAGAATTTCCTCTAACCCATAGAGTAGTTTATATTATATTTTATTATTATACCATAGAGTTTCCTCTAACCCACAGTAGTTGTATATTAATATTTATGATACCATAGAGTTTCTCTTACCTGTAGAGTAGTTTAGATTAATTAATTAACTAGAGTTTTCCTCTAACCCATAAGTAGTTTATTTATATTTTATATTATACCATGAGTTTCCTCTACCTGTAGAGTAGTTTATATTATATTAATTATTAATAGAGTTCCTCTAACCCATAGAGTAGTTTATATTATATTATAGTAATTATACCATTGAGTTTCCTCTACCGTAGAGTAGTTTATATTATATAATATATAATAGAGTTTCCTCTAACCCATAGAGTAAGTTGGTACTATCAGTCTGGTGTTCGGGGAGATCTATTAATACTCCACCTCTCTAGTCCCCTGTGATCTGTATTTGCAGTGCTGACACTTTTGCTTACATCACACGACCGGGACAGCGGTACATTCTATTTGGCAAGAACGTTGTTCTACAGCAAGACACTGCCCAGATCTCTATTCCTCTCTGTCTCCATTACCTGCTGCAGACCATCAGCATATCAGAAGGAGCTGAGACTGTGTTTGGCAGGTTTTAACGTTTTTTCTCCCAGATCATCGTTGAAATTTGAAAACCATCTACAGCTCACGGAGATATTTTGTAGAAATGTGTTATTAAATGATTGTTAGCCTTTTTGGTCAAATATTTGAATTTAAAGGGAGGATCAGTAGGGGAAGGAAACATTATTTTTACTATAAATTATTTCTATCATGCATTCATAGGTATGATACTTTTCGAAAAAATCTATGGTTTATGCCCTTTGCTATGCTTTGCTGTGGTCAGTGGTTCTTTAATGGTCCTTCTTCCCAGGATGCAGCACTTCCTTGGAATGTTCTAACAGTAATATCTACTGATTGGCTGTTGAATGGGTCAAACATGCTCGATCTCTACTGAGCAACTGAATCACCCCAGGAACGGAGACCGTACAAAATACTATTATATAGCCAGTCTTTGTAAGCATTGTAGTGTTCTGAGCTCTGCCCTATCCAAGTCTGGGATCTATCCAATGGGAAACAAGCACTTCTTAGTGGAATAAAATACACTTATTCTTTTAAAACATAGGTAACTTCCTCCCTTTAAATAAAAAAGAAAAAATGTACAAATGCACAGTTGATGACAGAGCTTCATAATGCCGATGCGGATTCGCCCCACGTTTCCTGTCTGGAACCCGATTGCTGGATAAGAGACTATGGGGACTTGTAGACTGGATCATTATCACGGACAAGTTCATTCATATGTCAGCTTGTAGCCAAGGGGGTCTCTGCCTATTACTGATTATCCTTGGGCCAGTGTCGGCTGCATTTGGCTGTCAACTTGGTCAACTGTCAAATTATTTTATTATACAACACACATTGGAGAAGACAATCAGTTTTTACTGCAGTTAATTATCTGAGATTCTGTGTTGTGTCTAATGAGGGGTCTGAATATATAATTTATATCTGGGGTCCATGTTTGAAACAACCCTAATTCATGTGTGTTGGATGTTACATTAGTGGCTAGACATCAGACATAGATGGGAGATTTATTAAGGAAGACTCACGTGGAAGAAAAGAACATTTTTGGAACAATCCTTGAAAAGACACTATCTATAGATTCCTGTACAGACAGGCTCGTCTCAGTTATGCCCTTGCAGAGCCGGCTTCTGTATGAAAGAGGAAACAAAGTCTTTTTTTACCTCTTATTGAAGCCCTGGAGCTTTTGTATGAACCGCATGTATGAGCAAAGAGCAGTGCCCCCTTTCCTTTTATTACATGCTTTTCGTTAGAGGAAACTCTATGGTATAATAATATAATATAATATAAACTACTCTATGGGTAAGAGGAAACTCTATGGTATAATAATAAAATATAATATAAACTACTCTATGGGTAAGAGGAAACTCTATGGTATAATGATATAATATAATATAAACTACTCTATGGGTTAGAGGAAACTCTATGGTATATTATATCATTAACCTAGAGTTTCCTCTAACCCATAGAGTAGTTTTATATTAATTTTATTATTATACACCATAGTTTCCTCTAACCCATATAGGTAGTTTATATTTATATTATATTATTATACCATAGAGTTTCCTCTAACCCATAGAGTAGTTTATATATTTATATCATTATACCTAGAGTTTCCTCTTACCCATAGAGTAGTTTTATTATAATTTTATTATTATACCATAGAGTTCCTCTTACCCATAGAGTAGTTTATATTTATTATATTATTTATCATAGAGTTTCCTCTAACCCATAGAGTATTGTTTATATATATTTTATTATTATAACCATAGAGTTTCCTCAACCCATAAAGTAGTTTATATTATATTATATATATACCATAGAGTTTCCTCTAACCCATAGAGTAGTTTATATTATATTTATATTATACCATAGAGTTTCCTCTAACCCATAGAGTAGTTTATATTATATTTATTATTTACCATAGAGTTTTCCCTTACCCATAGAGTAGTTATAAGTATATTTATTTATTACCATAGAGTTTCCTCTAACCCATAGAGTAGTTTATTTTATTATATTATTATACCATAGAGTTCCTCTAACCCATAGAGTAGTTTTATATTATATTTATTATTATACCATAGAGTTTCCTCTTACCCATAGAGTAAGTTTTATTATATTAATCATTATACCATAGAGTTTCCTCTAACCCTAGAGTAGTTTATATTATATTTTATTATTATACCATAGTTTCCTCAACCCATAGAGTATTTATATATTTTTATATATTATACCATAGAGTTTCCTCTAACCCATAGAGTAGTTTATTATATTATTTTTATTATACATAGAGTTTCCTCTAACCCATAGAGTAGTTTATATATTTTATTATTATACCATAGAGTTTCCCTTACCATAGAGTAGTGTATATTTATATTATATCATTATACCATAGAGTTTCCTCTAACCCATAGAGTAGTTTATATTATTTATATATTATACCATAGAGTTTCCTCTAACCATAGAGTAGTTTATATTATATTTTTATATTATACCATAGAGTTTCCTCTAACCCATAGAGTATTTATATTATTATATTATATTATATTATATATATTATATTTTATTATTATACCATAGTTTCGCTCTAACCCATGAGTAGTTTATATTATTTTTATTTATATACCATAGATTTCCTCTAACCCACAGAGTATTTATATTGATTTTATTATTATACCATGAGTTTCCTCTAACCCATAGAGTAGTTTATATTATATTTTATTATTATAACCATAGAGTTTCCTCAACCCATAGAGTAGTTTATATTATATTGTATCATTATCCATAAGTTTCCTCTCACCCATAGATTAGTTTATATTATATTTTATTATTATACCATAGAGTTTCCCTAACCCATAGAGTAGTTTATATTATATTATATCATTATACCATAAGAGTTCCTCTAACCAATAGAGTTAGTTTATATTATATTTTATTATTATACCATAGAGTTTTCTTCTCCTCAACCCAAGAGTAGTTTATATTATATTATAATCATTATACCATAGAGTTCCCTAACGCATAGAGGGTGGTATAATATTAAAATATACAGTAATACCAAGCTAGAGTTTCCTCTATCTCATAGAGTAGCTTGGTGTTTGTATTTTATTATTATACCATAGAGCTTACTCTAACCCATAGAGTAGCTTGGTATTAGATTATATTATTATCCATAGAGTTTCTCTAACCCATGAGTAGTTATTTATATTTTATAATCATAACATAGTCTCCTCTAACCCACAGAGTACGGTTATATCTATTTTTATTATATACCATAGAGTTTCTAACCCGTAGAGTAGTTTTATTAGATGAGATTATTATACCATAGAGTTTCCTCTTACCTGTAGAGTAGTTTTTTATTATTTTATTATATACCATGAAGTTTCCTCTTACCTGTAGAGTAGTTTTATATTATATTTTATTATTACCATAGTCAGTTTCCTCTTACCTGTAGAGTAGTTTATATTATATTTTATTATATACCATAGAGTTTCCTCTTACCTGTTGAGTATTTTATATTATATTATATTATATTAATATATAATAGAATTTCTCTTAACCCATAGATTATTTTTATATTATTTTATTATTATACCATAGAGTTTCCTCTAACCCACAGTAGTTTATATTATATTTTATGATTACCATAGAGTTTCCTCTTACCTGTAGAGTATTTAATTATATTAATATATATAGAGTTTCCTCTAACCCATAGAGGTAGTTTATATTATATTTTATTATTATACCATAGAGTTTCCTCTACCTGTAGAGTAGTTTATATTATATTAATTATTAATAGAGTTTCCTCTACCCATATAGTAGTTTTATATTATATTATATATTATACCATGAGTTTCCTCTACCTGTAGAGTAGTTTATAATTATATAATATATAATAGAGTTTCCTCTAACCCATAGAGTAGTTTGGTACTATCAGATCTGTGTTCGGGGAGATCTATTAATACTCCACCTCTCTAGTCCCCTGTGATCTGTATTTGCAGTGCTGACACTTTTGCTTACATCACACGACCGGGACAGCGGTACATTCTATTTGGCAAGAACGTTGTTCTACAGCAAGACACTGCCCAGATCTCTATTCCTCTCTGTCTCCATTACCTGCTGCAGACCATCAGCATATCAGAAGGAGCTGAGACTGTGTTTGGCAGGTTTTAACGTTTTTTCTCCCAGATCATCGTTGAAATTTGAAAACCATCTACAGCTCACGGAGATATTTTGTAGAAATGTGTTATTAAATGATTGTTAGCCTTTTTGGTCAAATATTTGAATTTAAAGGGAGGATCAGTAGGGGAAGGAAACATTATTTTTACTATAAATTATTTCTATCATGCATTCATAGGTATGATACTTTTCGAAAAAATCTATGGTTTATGCCCTTTGCTATAGCTTTGCTGTGGTCAGTGGTTCTTTAATGGTCCTTCTTCCCAGGATGCAGCACTTCCTTGGAATGTTCTAACAGTAATATCTACTGATTGGCTGTTGAATGGGTCAAACATGCTCGATCTCTACTGAGCAACTGAATCACCCCAGGAACGGAGACCGTACAAAATACTATTATATAGCCAGTCTTTGTAAGCATTGTAGTGTTCTGAGCTCTGCCCTATCCAAGTCTGGGATCTATCCAATGGGAAACAAGCACTTCTTAGTGGAATAAAATACACTTATTCTTTTAAAACATAGGTAACTTCCTCCCTTTAAATAAAAAAGAAAAAATGTACAAATGCACAGTTGATGACAGAGCTTCATAATGCCGATGCGGATTCGCCCCACGTTTCCTGTCTGGAACCCGATTGCTGGATAAGAGACTATGGGGACTTGTAGACTGGATCATTATCACGGACAAGTTCATTCATATGTCAGCTTGTAGCCAAGGGGGTCTCTGCCTATTACTGATTATCCTTGGGCCAGTGTCGGCTGCATTTGGCTGTCAACTTGGTCAACTGTCAAATTATTTTATTATACAACACACATTGGAGAAGACAATCAGTTTTTACTGCAGTTAATTATCTGAGATTCTGTGTTGTGTCTAATGAGGGGTCTGAAGATATAATTTATATCTGGGGTCCATGTTGAAACAACCCTAATTCATGTGTGTTGGATGTTACATTAGTGGCTAGACATCAGACATAGATGGGAGATTTATTAAGGAAGACTCACGTGGAAGAAAAGAACATTTTTGGAACAATCCTTGAAAAGACACTATCTATAGATTCCTGTACAGACAGGCTCGTCTCAGTTATGCCCTTGCAGAGCCGGCTTCTGTATGAAAGAGGAAACAAAGTCTTTTTTTACCTCTTATTGAAGCCCTGGAGCTTTTGTATGAACCGCATGTATGAGCACCAAGAGCAGTGCCCCCTTTCTTTTATTACATGCTTTTCGCCCATAGAGTAGTTTATATTATATTTTATTATTATCCATAGAAGTTTCCTCTAACCCATAAGTAGTTAATAATTATATTAATTATTATACCATAGAGTTCCTCTAACCCATAGAGTAGTTTTATATTATTTTTATATATACCATAGAGTTTCCTCTAACCCATAGAGTAGTTTTATATTATATTTTATATTATTAACCATAGAGTTCCTCTTACCCATAGAGTAGTGTATATTATATTATATCATTATACCATAGAGTTTCCTCTAACCCATAGAGTAGTTTATATTATATTATATTATTATACCATAGAGTTTCCTCTAACCCATAGAGTAGTTTATATTATATTTTATTATTATACCATAGAGTTTCCTCTTACCCATAGAGTAGTTTATATTATATTATATCATTATACCATAGAGTTTCTCTAACCCATAGAGTAGTTTTATATTATTTTTATTATTATACCATAGTTTCCTCAACCCATAAGAGTAGTTTATATTATATTTATTAATTATACCATAGAGTTTCCTCTAACCCATAGAGTGTTTATATTATATTTTATATTATACCATAGAGTTTCCTCTACACCATAGAGTAGTTTTTATATTTTTTTATTATTAACCATAGAGTTTCCTCTTACCCATGAGTAGTGTATATTAATTTATATCATATACCATAGAGTTTCCTCTAACCCATAGAGTAGTTTATATTATATTATATTTATACCATAGACGTTTCCTCTAACCCTAGAGTGTTTATATTATATTTTATTATTATACCATAGAGTTTCCTCTAACCCATAGAGTTTTATATTATGATATATTATATTATATTATATTATATTATATTATTATTATATTTATATCCATAAGTGTTTCCTCTACCCATTGAGTAGTTTATTATATTTTTTATTATCCATAGAGTTCCTCTAACCCACAGAGTAGTTTATTATTGATTTATAATTATACATAGAGTTTCTCTCTAAAACCATAAGAGTTTAATATTATATTTATTATTATACCATAGAGTTTCCCCTCTAACCCATAGAGTAGTTTATATTATATTGTATCATTATACCATAAGAGTTTCCTCTAACCCATAGAGTAGTTTAATTATTTTTATTATTATACCATAGAGTTTCCTCTAACCCATAGAGTAGTTTATATTATTATATCATTATACCATAGAGTTTCCCTCTAACCAATAGAGTAGTTTATATTATATTTTTAATTATACCATGAGTTTCCTCTACACCCATAGAGTAGTTTATATTATATTATATCATTATACCATAGAGTTCCTCTAACGCATAGAGTGTGGTATAATATTAAATATACAGTAATACCAAGCTAGAGTTTCCTCTATCTCATAGAGTAGCTTGGTGTTGTATTTTATTATTATACCATGAGTATTCCGCTTACTCTAACCCATAGAGTAGCTTGGTATTGATTATATTATTATACCATAGAGTTTCCTCTAACCCATGAGTAGTTTATATATATTTATAATCATAACATAGACTTCCTCTAACCAGCAGAGTAGGTATTCATATTTTATATATATACCAGAGAGTTCCTCTAACCCAGTGAGTAGTTTAATAGTATTATTATTATTATACCATAGAGTTTCCTCTACCTGTAGAGTAGTTGTTTATTTATATTTTTTACTTACCCATAGAGTTTCTCTTACCTTAGAGTAGTTATATTATATTTTATTATATACCATAGAGTTTCCTCTTACCTGTAGAGTTTTTATATTATATTTTATATTATACCATAAGTTTCCTCTTACCTGTCGAGTAGTTATATATATACGTTATATTATATATATAATAAATTTCCTTAACCCATAGAGTAGTTTATATTATATTTATTATTACCATAGAGTTTCCTCTACCCCACAGTAGTTTATATTATTTTTATATTATCCATAGAGTTTCCTCTTACCTGTGAGTGTTTATATATTATATTAATTATATTAGAGTTTCCTCTAACCCATAGAGTAGTTTATATTATATTTTATTATTATCCATAGAGTTTCCTCTTACCTGTAGTAGTTTATATTATATTAATATATAACTAGAGTTTCCTCTCTACACCATAGAGTAGTTTATATTATATTATAGTTATTATACCATAGAGTTCTCTCTACCTGTGAGGTAGTTTATATTATCATTATATATAATAGAGTTGTTCCTTCTAACCCATAGAGTAGTTTGGTTACTATCAGTCTGTGTGTCGGGGAGATCTATTAATAAACATATTTTATTATTATACCATAGAGTTTCCTCTTACCCATAGAGTAGTTTATATTATATTATATCATTATACCATAGAGTTTCCTCTAACCCATAGAGTAGTTTATATTATATAATAAAATATGATATACCTACTCTGTGGGTAGAGGAGACTCTATGTTATGATTATAAATATAATATAAACTACTCTATGGGTTAGAGGAACTCTATGGTATAATAATATAATCTAATACCAAGCTACTCTATGGGTTTAGAGTAAGCTCTATGGTATAATAATAAAATACAAACACCAAGCTACTCTATGAGATAGAGGAACTCTAGCTTGGTATTACTGTATTTTAATATTATACCACCTCTATGCTTCGGGAACTCTATGGTATAATGATATAATATAATATAAACTACTCTATGGGTTAGAGGAAACTCTATTGGTATAATTAAAATATAATATAAACTACTCTATTGGTTAGAGGAACCTCTATGGTATAATGATATAATATAAAAAACTACTCTATGGGTTGAGGAAACTCTATGGTATATAATAAAATAATAAACTACTCTTATGGGTGAGAGGAACTCTATGATAATGATACAATATATATAAACTACTCTGATGGGTTAAGGAACTCTATGGTATAATAATAAAATATAATATAAACTACTCTATGGGTTAGAGGAAACTCTATGTATAATATAAATCTAATAAACTCTGGTGGGTTAAGAAACTCTTGCTATAATAAAAATAGAATAAACTATCATGGGTTAGAGGAAACACGGTATAACTAATAAAATATAATATATATAATATAATATAATATAAAAATATACATACTCTATGGTTAGAGGAAACTCTATGGTATAATAAATAAATATATATAAACTACTCTATGGGTTAGAGGAAACTCTTGGATATAATATATAATATAATATAAACTACTCTATGGGTTAGAGGAAACTCTATGGTATAATGATATAATATATATACACTACTCTTGGTGAAAACTCTATGGTTAATAATAAAATATAATATAACTACTCTATGGTTAAAGGAACTCTATGGTATAATAATATAATAATATAAACTACTCTACTGGGTTAGAGGAAACTCTATGGTATAATAATATAAATATATATAAACTACTCTATGGGTTAGAGGAAACTCTATGGTATAATAATAAATATATATAAACTACTCTATGGGTTAGAGGAAACTCTATGGTATAATGATATAATATAATAAAACTACTCTATGGGTAAGAGGAAACTCTATGGTATAATAATAAATATAATATAAACTACTCTATGGGTTAGAGGAACTCTATGGTATAATAATATAATAATAATAACTACTCTATGGGTAGAGAAACTCTATGGTATAATGAATAACTAATATACACTACTCTATGGGTAAGGGAAACTCTATGGTTAATATAAAATATATATAAACTACTCTATGGGTAGAGGAAACTCTATGGTATAATAATAAAATATAATATAACTACTCTATGGGTTAGAGGAAACTCTATGGTATATAATATAATAATATAAACTACTTTATGGGTTAGAAACTCTATGGTCTAAATAATAAATATAATATAAACTACTCTATGGTTAGAGGAAACTCTATGGTATAATAATATAATATAATATAAACTACTCTATGGGTAAGAGGAAACTCTATGGTATAATATAAAATATATATAAACTACTCTATGGGTAAGAGGAAACTCTATGGTATAATGATATAATAAATTAAACTACTCTATGGGTAGAGGAACTCTATGGTATATAATAATAATAATATAAACTACCTATGGTTAGAGGAAACTATGTTTAATAATAAATATTAATATAAACTACTCTATGGGTTAGAGAAACTCTATGGTATATATATAATATAATATAACTACTCTATGGGTAGAGGAACCTATGGTATAATAAATATAATATAACTACTCTATGGGTTAGAGGAAACCTATGGTATAATAATAATAAAAAATTAATATAAAACTACTCTATGGGTTAGAGGAAACTCTATGGTATAATATAATATAATAATAACTACTCTATGGGTGAGGAAACTCTATGGTTAATATGATATAAAGCTTTCCAAACAATCTGACCACAGCAGGTAAATCTGGATGTACGCTGTGGGGGAGATGCAATAAAATTCCCTATTGCAACTTCCCTGCCCTAATTCCCATGTATTTACCACGTGGCACAGTTATACATTTGGGAACATGTGCAGTAAGTTGGGATCTTTGCAGGTTTATAAAGCATCAACTAATAATGTGTGTAATTTTCATGCGACATGTATTGTACTATGCACCAGACCCTGATAAAACTGATAGGACGCTAAATTGTCGAATTTCTCAATTGATACTGGCGACGAATGTTGATTGATAGTGTACTGGGGACTAGATCGATAGATAGATAGATTAGATAGATAGATAGATAGATAGATAGATAGATAGATAATAGATAGATAGACAACAACAGACAGACAGACATACAGACAGACAGACAGAACTTACTTACTTTTTGGTAACTCATAATTTATATAAGAATTTCATACTTGAGTTGTAAAGTATAATGATATTTGAAATGATCAGCTTCATTATCATTTTAAAACCACAAGGAAAACACTTTTAAAGATATACGGTGTGAAATCATTTTATTCCCCTTTCCCTTTAACACATGGAATTATAACGAAGTAGCCAATGAATCATTTTCTTTCTCTTGTCCTGTGTGAATCACCTCCCCCTTTAAATAAAATAACGTCACAGTGACCCCCCACTGCATTCCTGGAATTCTGCACAAGCAGAGCATCTCCCATATTCTCCCATAGGCAGTCAGGTGTTTTTCTGCATGAAAAGACCTGTTATAGAAAGTGGGGAGATTTCTGCTTTTTATGGACCATCACCCCAATATCCCCCGATCAAGCAAATTGACCAAATATAATTAAAATTAACTACCAGGCTTAACTGTCCTTTTATCATCTTCACATGTTTCATACAATAAAGAGCTAATGCAAAATAGTAACTGTTTTACTGTGCGCTTGAGAAAGAAAATAATTGATAAGAAGCATCAGGTTATAGAACGGATTATTACTGCACTTGGGTCAGAATTAACAGGGTTCATGGCACAACAGCAATTCCATTGTCTGTGGTTAGGAGAACTAAACCCATATTTTACACACCAAATCTGAACATGTCCCCTCTAATACACCAATAAACTGTTTAATACGCAATACAGTAAATAGCATTAAGTGAATGTACCACCTGAAGAACTGATGAAATAACTGTGTGTATGTTCAGTGATTGGCCACACCCCTGACCTCAGTCACAGGCTCCCTTGTCTATTCTACCCTGTAAAGGATTGGCTGAGGCTACTAGTGGGTGTGACCAACTGTAACAAGTCCCTGCAGTATCTCAGGACTGAGCATGTGTAATGAACATAATGTCAGCGACCACACTGTGTGATACTAACACTGGGAAATAAAACACAAACTTCATGTTATAAAGTTACATTCTCATCAACCTTCAAACGAGAGGTGATATGGTGATATGGGTGATGGTGATATGGTGACACTGATTACTGCTTTTTGAAAGGGATCTGCCTTCTAATTCAATGCTGTTCTGAGGCTTTCCGATGCGGATGAGCCTTCTGCTTTGGAAGAGATCGATATGAACAGAATTTTTTTCTTAATCATGGCCCGCTCCCTGCACTATAGTATAGATAGTCAGCCGGATAGGTGTGTGGCAGCCAAAGCGACCTCTCAATACTTTATATACTTTATCAGGAAGAAACTCGGATTGCGGGCAGCCACGTCTTTCATGATGAACAGACAATGTTACCGTTGGTACTGTGGGTTGTGTGTAGTGCGTACTCAGTTTAAGGCAAAGCAGGGAAGATACTGTAAGATATCAATGGACTGTCCTGGGGTGGGTGACCTTGGCATTCATACAGAGCAAGCCTGAATTTGTCACAGTTCCTGAGCATTAATTATAGTTCACAAATGCACCAACACCATAGACTTTCTCAGTGCAGGAGAACCAGCGGATAGCAAGGCAATGGTAACATAAGTTGGATAAAAGACAAGTCCGCCCATCAAATTAATTTTACCCCCCGAACCGCAAACTGCAATAGTTAGAAATCTGTAAGACTAACCTGAAATAACATCTGTCAGATTTCTAACAATTGGGGTTTGGGTGGGGTTTAACTTCATGTGAGCGATATCGTGCCCTTATAACCACATATAATCAGACAAACTGTAAAGCTACAGAGAAGCCACACGGCATCTCACATGTATTCAAATGAATTGTAACTATGATAACACGTTATTGCACAGTTACCACTGGTAAAATAAAGACAACTGCGGACAAAAGGTAACATAACCCTCAGTGAAATCTCTCGCAATTCCCACATTTATTACTAACAACTATCATCCCAGAAGACTGTGAATAAACTGATGTACCACTTGACTAAGGCCAATAGGGGTCAAGCAGTTAATGTCAGTAAAATCCACATTACTGCCTCAGTCTGTTACCCACTGGTCTGGGCATGCTCAGAGACATTTTAACATGAAAGGGTTAAGACAGGGTTGCCAGGCCTCCCACTTTAGAACTGGATTGTCCCAACACAGGGACGGAATCCCCAGTCACGCAGTCAGGGCTGAAATCCCGTCCTAGGAACAGCCATGCTTCAGCTCCCCGGAAACAACATCCAACTCCTCTCATCTAGGAACGCCCCTTATCCCCGCCTCTCCACCCGCTCTGTTCACTTTCCACCGTATCCACACAATTAGCATGCTCTGGGCTATAGAACTTTTTAGACCATAGAGTGCTCCTTACATACTTCCCAACCATCCCATTTCTCTCCATCCGTCTGCCTTAGGCACATTGGTGTTATTGCCAATTCGTACAACGTAAAGGTTAAATGTTTAGAAAACATTTGTGCTAAGTTTCCCGATATCTGGCATACTATAGACAAACACAACCAAAACAGTAGTTATATACTGTAGCTTGCATAGTAATCACTACATCTGCTCTTCCTGTTCGCTTGATCTTTGGTAGTAACATCAATGTCGCACACCAGGGGATCAATGAACCAATCATTATCCTGCAAGATGCACTGATCTTCCCAGCTGCCTGTTTTATCACAGTGCTGGCTACAGTTTGGAATCTTACCTGAAATTATTCAGGTAAAAAATCCTTTAATCCTCCTGATATCTACAAAATGTAGACCACAACCGGTGACCAAAGGTTCAAATAAAGCTCCAAATATAAGTGTGCAAGTTGGGCTTGTTAACAGTACTATCTAGGCCCTACGCTGCCAAAACAGATGCTGCTACATTTAGGCCTAGGATCCACTGCTGCGCAAAGCAGATATTGCTACATGTAGGCCTGCACCATGTGATGCTGTTATATTTATGCCTAGCCCAATTTCGCTACACAGCAAATACTGCTACATTTACGCCTAGGCACTAGGCCCCACTGTTGCAAAGCACATACTTCTCCCTAGCCTCACTTCTCTACATATATCAGATACTGCTACATTTAGGCCTAGCCCACTCCTCTACAAAGCAATACTTCCTTCCTAGCCTCACATTCTCTAAAAGCAAATCTGCAACATTTAGCCTAGGCCACACTCCCTACAAAGCAACATACTTTCTTCCAGGCCTCACTTCTCCAAAGCAATACTGCAAATTTAGGCCTAGGCCCAACTCCTCTACAAACAAATACTTCTTCTAGGCCTCACTTCTCTACAAGCAATACTGCAACATTTAGGCCTAGGCCCAACTCCTCTACAAGCAATACTTCTTCCTAGGCCCACTCTCTACAAAGCAAATACTGCAACATTAAGCCTAGGCCCACTGCTGCAACAATACAATAATGCTACATTAAGTCTACTTCTCAACAAAGCAATATTGCGACATTTAGGATGTTTTACAAATGGTTACTTTTATTAACACAAGTAATTATAATTTTAGATCCTTTACTGATTTTTAAAATACCTTGATAGAGATGGAACAAAAACACAAAAAAAAATGCATTGTTTTTGTGCAACATTCTGCCGAGGGAAATCTGCAGCCCTGTTTGTTCCCCTATGCTATAAACACTGAGAATGCATGGGACTGGGGCAGCATGATCATTGGAAAATGACAGCCAGAATCTTGCAGATTTTGGCTGTCATTTTTAAAGATGGTGCATGGTGTGTACCCAGATTTAGTTCCCCTTTAAAGGGCATCTACCGAAAAATGGTATTTAAATTGACCATAACTGGAACTATAATTCTTCCCAACTGCCACTGTATCATTTTCTTTGTTCATCTGCCCCCTATTTCTTTAGATATCCAATCTAAAACTTCTTATATTTCAGCTGTCAATCAAGTTCTTTTCTCTCAAAACTTTCTTCTGTGAGTAGTTTAACTGTAGCTGGAATGGTGACAAGTTTTGACAGTTGGAATGCGTGTATGCTGTGTTACAGGCTTGACGTTGGTTGTGGGAAAAAGTCAGGTCAGATGAAGTGGGAGTGGTTAAAAGAGGGAGGGGGATCTGCTCCTAACAAAATGTGGTGTGGATTGAAGTCATGCAGCAACATAAGCAAATCAGAGTAAGTGCTACTATACATGTATTCTTATAGATTAAGATGAGGCAATGTTATTTTTTTTAGTATAGTGTCCCTTTAACTTGCAAACATTTCATGCACACTACAAAATAACACTGTTACACCAAGCACAATGACGGCCAGATACTACCTGTATCGTACACTAGCAAATCACAAACAATATACCGATATATACTGTTGCCGTTGGAAGAAAGAGGCAATGGGCTGCACACTAAAATCAAGCTAAATCTGGGAGAGTTCAATTTCTGCTTTATATTTGCTAAAAACATCTTTCTAAGAGTTACTTTTTAAGTTTAGTTCCCTTTAAAGAGCAGGGTTTAATCCATAGTGTATGGCTATGGAGCGGAGTGCCAACCCAGTGCAAACATGGAACCCCTGCCACTCCAGAATGCTTTGCGTGGATTTGTACCAAGCTTGCATAACAGTTTGTATTTTATGGACCTTCCCAGCCCCGTAGGATTTGTACATTCGACGTGTACGTTGTGTAGTTTTATACAAATACAATAATTTTACTATTCCTGGTAGGTCAGGTGGATATATGTACAAGACAGATCTTGTAACAATACATTTTATTTATAATTAAGCCCAGTCTAGTAGTAAAACCTTTATATCCAATATGGTTTTATTTCTCCTGTATGTGAATTTAGTGAACTCGGCAGCCATTTTTTTTAGGGCATGAATTTATTGTGTTGAGGACAAATCACTGACATAGTTTCCAAAATTCTGGATTACAGTCAGGGTGTGGAGTCGATAGTAGGGCAGTTAAGAGGATTCAGACATGACTAAGGCAGATCGAAATATAAATCTAGGAATGGAAATAGGATCACCGTTTGGTTTAACTTGTTTTATCTAATGATAAAGGCGAAAGGAATATAATGTGTGTATAAATCACAGTGCAATTTATTTACACCATCAGGAAACAATATGGCTGGCCCCTATTCACCGATATAATACAAATAAACAGGAGAAATACGCGTTGTTGCAAACCCAAAACATAAACCCCTTATTGGGGTTATGTGGTTTTATGGTGGCGTAATGAAATTATATATGTAAATTTTAACTTTGTTTTTGTGTATTGGTGATTTCCATGAAAACGTTTCAGGGGTTTATTTTAACGTGGAACACTTGATACCTTTAGTTCTAGCAATACGTCCTAGCTGCCGTAAACATAATGGGCCTTGTTCTAATACAGATAAGCCCTTGGCTCTAATGGGATTTGTCGGATAGGTCTCCGCAGTAAATTATATCTGTTACATTTCTGGCAAAACATTCCTAGGAAACGGAGCAAATGTGATTTTTTTCGAGCATCATTTACCTTCCCCGGGAGCCAATGAAAAAAATTTGGTTCCATAATCTGGTAAAGTCTACACTTGTCCTTTAAACCCCACGTCAGCTTAGTATAAGAGAACCTTTCCAAAGGCAGAACACTGAGCTGGACTTAGAGTCGTCTATCAAAGATGTGGCTACACACAGTCCTGAAGGTTCTTCCTAGAAAGGAAAGATCGTCTGTACTGCCACACTCCCTTGGACCACAGTTATTCTCTATATACTTTAGTACAGGGGGCCGACCGCGACAGAGGACATTTTTGAGACGTTATGCGTTTCTGATGCCAACGCTGAAAGTTCACCGTCATCGGAGGCCGACATTCCTGAAATAGGACTAATCCAATGGTACTGGAGATTGTCTCTTTTATCGGTAAGTTGTGTATCCAGCGTTAGTCTGTAAGTAAAGTCTCCTTTCAGCATTCGCTTCCCGTGGTCAATGGCGAATGCTCATATTCCACCGAATATACCTCTATCACCAAAGATTATCCGCACTCTAAAATTCTATCATTTATTCACATTACAAAAAATGCTACTTATAATGGCTAACCTTTTCAAACGCAAGATGGGGATCTCCTGATCCATTGTCAAGCCTAATTTGGAACCAATATTTATGAGAAGTTATCTTCCCTTCTGTCAAGTATCTGCTCAATGACCTTTTTATAAGCTGAGCATGTGCAGTGAGGCAGCAGGGGAATTCATTGACTGAAATCGAGCCAATAATTGTCTTAAATATCCAATACATCTGATGACAGCAGTCTTTTCTTAATATCCAATACATCTAATACTAAGTTGGGGTGGGGGCAGGTAACTTACATGTTAAGACAAGCTAAACCCTCTCACTAGGTCTACGGAGGGGAAAATAAAATTAATATACAGTATATAAAGTTACCCTTTAAAATACACCCAGCTAGAGGGCACTAGATACTGATGAACTATCCACCAGACAACTATAAACCACAAAATCTCTTTAGCAGAAACAGATGGGGGTTTAAAAGAAAGATAGGGCGCATTTGGGACACTATAAGGTTTCTGGAGTCAGTCAAGAACACAAAGCCAGACATCTGCTCAGGAACTTAAAACAATGATGCACACGTCCTGCATCATGTGTGGGATGGTTGGAGCTACGCGATGTGACAGCCATAAAAGAGCTTATGGCAAACCAAAAGTTGCCCACACTTTTCATCAGATTTCCTGGTTAGATAACAAAAATCAGATTGTAACCTTTTCGCTGGTACTTTCGTGTTCTTTGTGTATACGGTTTGGTTTTTGTAACTTGCGTATTGCAGATGACAGTTGCAGGATGTGGTAAAGAGATTCATTATTTATTTTAATGGTACACAAATGTTATAAGAGGAATGTGCCTATAAATCTGCACCAACCATCAGATGATAGCTTTATACTGGATAACATCCACTCCTGGCCTTTCGAGAAATGTACTATAGTCTATCAGACGGAATTAAGGTGCTATGCCGTGACCAATTTCTTTGGCCTATTGTAAACTATAATGAATCAGCCAAAATTACCGACATCACCATCAATTTTTTGCCCCATTTTGCAGACTGACTGAAACATTGCCCCAGATGGTCTATCGTGTCGATCAATCGGGACCGAGAACATAACAGATACTCTTAGGGGGTCTGCGACAGTAAGGCAGATTACGGTCATTGAATGAGAAAATCCTCCGTTTTGTTGTACTTTGTGTTACACTAACAGCTGAACAATTACTAAAGTTTCTGGTATTAAATGTATACGATAGCAACCTCTACCAGATATCACCAGTATTCTATATAGAACCGAAAAATAGCACAAAGTTAGGTACACACTGTACCAATTAATGAAACCCATTAAATGCGTGTACCTGGCTATAGACCTACTATACACAGTAATCTGTCTGGCTATAGACCTACTATCCCGTAATTCGTGTACCTGGCTAAGACCTACTATACCATAATGGTGTACCTGGCTATAGACCACATACACAGTAATGCGTGTTACCTGGCCTATAGACCTACTAACAGATGCGTGTACCTGCTATAGACCTACTAACACAGTAATCGTGTACCTGCTATAGACCTACTATACCAGTAATGCGTGTACCTGGCTATAGACCTACTATACACAGTATGCGTGTACCTGGCTATAGACCTACTATCCACATTTAATGCGTGTCCTGGCTATAGACCTACTATACACAGTAAGGCGTTGTACCTGGCTATAGACCTACTATACACAGTAATGCGTGTACTGGCTATAGACCTACTTACACAGTAATGCGTGTACCTGGCTATAGACCTATATACACAGTATGCGTTGTACTGGCTATAGACCTACTTACACAGTAATGCGTTACCGGCTATGACCTACTATACACGTAATGTGTACCTGGCTATAGACCTACTTATACCAGTATGCTGTCCTGGTATAACCTATATACACGTAAGTGTTACCTGGCTATAGACCTACTATACCATTAATGCGTGTACCTGGCTATGGACCTACTAACACAGTATATGCGTGTACCTTGCTATGGACCTACTTACACAGTAATGCGTGTACCTGGCTATAAACACTACTATACACAGTAATGTGTGTACTCTGCTATGGACCTACTATACACAGTAATGCGTTGTACCTGGCTATAAACCTACTATACACAGAATGTGGTACCTGCTATGGACCTACTATACACAGTAATTGCGTGCAACCTGGCTTATAACCTACTATACACAGTAATGTGTGCACCTGGCTATAGACCTACTATACACAGTAATGCGTGTACCTGGCTATAAACCTACTATACACAGTAATGTGTGTACCTGGCTATAGACCTACTATACACAGTAATGCGTGTACCTGGCTATAGACCTACTATACACAGTAATGCGTGTACCTGGCTATAAACCTACTATACACAGTAATGCGTGTACCTGGCTATAAACCTACTATACACAGTAATGTGTTACCTGGCTTAGACCGCTACTACACATGTAATGTGTGTACCTGGCTATAACCTACTATACACAGTAATGTGTGTACTGGCTTGGACTACTAACACAGTAATGCATGTACCTGGCTATAGACCTACTATACACAGTAATGTGTGTACCTGGCTATAGACCTACTATACACAGTATTGTGCACCTGGCGTATGACTCTACTATACACAGTAATGCGTGTACCTGGCTATAGACCTACTATACACAGTAATGCGTGTACCTGGCTATAGACCTACTATACACAGTAATGTGTGCACCTGGCTATAGACCTACTATACACAGTAATGTGTGTACCTGGCTATGGACCTACTATACACCAGTAATGCGTGCACCTGCTATAGACCTATATACACAGTAAATGTGTGTACTGGCTATGACCACTATACACAGTAATGTGTGCACCTGGCTATAGACCTACTATACACAGTAATGCGTGACACCTGGCGTATAGACCTACTATATACCAGTAATGCTTGTTACCTGTCATAGTACCTACTATCACAGTAATGTGTGTACCTGGCTATAGACCCTATATACACAGTAATGTGTGCACCTGGCTATGACCTACTATACACAGTAATGTGTGTACCTGGCTATGGACCTACATACACAGTAATGTGTGTACCTGGCTATGGACCACTAACACAGTAATGTGTGCACCTGGCTATAGACCTAATATACACAGTAATGCGTGCACTGGCTATAGACCTACTATACACAGTTAATGCGTGTACCTGGCTATAGACCTACTATACACGTAATGTGTGTACCTGCTATAGACCTACTACACGTAATGCGTGCACTGGCTATAGAACCTACTATCACAGTAAGTGCGTGTACCTGGCTATAGACCTACTATACACAGTAAGGCGTGTACCTGGCATGGCCTACTATACACGTAATGTGTGCACCTGGTATGACCTATATACACTACTATCAACTTTGAAACTCAGAACAAGAGTGAACAGAGCAATGTAGGAATTCCCTTATCTACAGACCAGAGCGACATAAACCAGGGATTGGAACCATTTAAAAAAATTTGCAAGCATGTTGATCGTACGATCCTCTGAGTGTTCTGTCTATGGGACCTAGGAATTATCCAATTTCAGTGCTTCTATATCATCAATAAAACTGAATTGTGTTGATTTTACGTTAGTTCTGTGTATGGGATCTGGCAAAAGCTTAGTTTTTCGGGACCACAAAATCCCTTTAATTTTTATTTTTTAATAAAGAAACGAGATCTTTCTCTGCATCTGCCCAGGCTATGACCTTAAATCATTTTATTGGATTTTCCCACATAACTAAAACTGACAAAAGGACTCACAAGGATGTTATGGGATTGTGTGAGCCAAGACACGAAAAGTCTCTGTACTGCAAGGATTGGCCTGTAGATATATTCACACTTAAAGGAACTAGGGGAATCCCTGCAGCAGGGAATGGGATCTTATCATACAAATGGGTCGGGATTATGCATGAAGGCAACCTGCGGCTGCCTAGGGCCAATGCAACATCAGGGGGCCCACTTCGTCTTACAGCCATACAAGAACAAGGGGGCACAAATGGCTAAATTGATCTTAATCATCTCTGACTGCAGTATTACAACATTCTGTTACGGTTGTTACTTAGCTGTGTTATTTACCTTTAGATGGGGGGTTTGGTCTGGATAAAATACATTGATTGACTGATTGAGAAGCATGGACCTCTATTGCTACCAGTTTTCCCACCGTCCAGATGCCATATGTTTATTTAGCCATAAGTGTAAATATTAAAATAGTTTTGGCCTATATAAAGTGTATATAAATAATCCCTTTCCTGTAATTAGAATGAATATTTCTGAATACACAGAGTTTATTCAATTCAGTTGGCTACTGATTATCCAAGGTGTAAAGGGGCCATTCTGTAGAGTTGGGTGGCTGCAGAAAGATTCGTCAGTAAGTTAGGGTGAGTCCAGGCTGAGTCCTTAAGTGGCCATACATACGGACATAAAGGTAATGCCGTTGTGGAACTGGTGGGATTAACCTATTATTGCTCGTGCCATAGGGAATATCCTGACCAATCGGTGTGCCGACGAACGACCCATAGTCATTTTGGTTAATCATGGGCCCCATAGGGAACCGCTCGATCAGGCGCAACTGACAGTTATTTATCGCGACTGTGCGCTCACTGGTAGAAATGCTCGGCTGGGACAAATAATCTTTCCCGTTGGTGCCCAGCCTCGCTAGCTACACCATTAATGGCCATTTCACACAACAATTCGTTGTGTTGGGCATTGTAGTCCAGCGTCTTGTTAACTGAACGCCCTACACGTTGGACGGTACAGGTTTCAATATATTTCTATTTATACTAAATGATCTAAGGGATTAAGTCCACTATGTGTTTTTCCGATCTGCTAAGACATTTATTATTGTAATGACATCGCAGGAAAGTTCTGACTGTGCGTTGCGTTCTGAACCTTTTCTCAATCGCACGACTTCTGTTTGCGTCCATTCCTGTTCGCTTTGTGCTTCAATTCAGTCTATGGGAACACAGAAAAAAGAACAGACAACAGACACCACCAGTCTGAGGCAGTGGGACCCTGACCAAGATGTACTTTTTATATTTGAAATGGGAACATAAGAAATGGGATTATAAGCGAGTGTAGATCTTTCGTCTTTCATACGTTTGGCCAGAAGGTTAAATGGAAAAACTTCAGCGCAGGGGGAAAATATTTACTATTGATTTTTCCTGTTTTATCTGCTCACACGTGCAATTCTCCTAGTACACTAGAGCGCTGAGAACAGCTCTGGCTTTAATTAACAGAACTTGGCATGTGCGTGGACATTTCGTGCATGACTGAGCAGGATCTGAGGATCACATTGTTTGGATCCCCTGTTTCATTTCATCATTTATCTTTACGTTAAAGGGGTCCCTGAAAGTTCTGTTGTATCTAGGTCATGGGTAGACACACAAGTAATCCAAGTGCGACCTTAATACTAAAGTCGACTATACCAACAACTGTACTCTATTTGAAAACAGCCGGTGGCTCTACAGCCTAGTTTCAAAGTAATTCATTGCCATAAACAATAACATTTTAACACGCTATTAAACCCTTTAAACCCTACCCCCTGAATTCTGTGTCGGATTCCTACCGCCCTTTTGCTTTCATTTTAAAGTAACTGCTGCAGACATTTTCCGTTCATGAGCTCGTTCCTCCTGCCTGACTTTAAAAAAAAAATGGTTACGAGTTGGGGGTCATTTCCCTGTCCTGACTCCAAACTTTAGTAGCAATATTTTTTATTGACATCAGACAAAGTGACTTAAAAAATAATGGCTTTTCCCTATTAAATGATGTTTTGGGGGTGTAGAGGCCTAATATGGGAATATAGAGGTCACTATATAAACCCTGGCACTGCAAAACACAATCTGATAATAATATGATAAATAACAAAATATTGATTTATATGATGATTTAGATTGAGATGTATCTCCTACAGGCGAAAGTGGAACTGCAAGTGACCTCCTCACAGTCTTTGCGAGAATTTCCTAACAGCTTGGCAATTCTAACAACAAAATAAAGTGATAGTAATGAGGAACAACAACGCCAATTAACCACAGGAAGATGTGGTGGCAATGAGTAGAGATGGGCGAACTTTCAAAAAGTTCGGTTCGTTTTAGAATTTTCGAACTTCAAAAAAAAGTTCAAAAGTTTCAAAGTCCGAAAACGGACTTTAAAGTCAAAAGTAAATAGTTCGGAAGTTTGAATATTTGAATATACTTCAAATATTGCAGTGTAAACTTACCTTACAGGCCCTGGGACTGGGAGATGGTCTGGGGAACCACGTCCGTGCACGGGGAACAGCAAATAAAAACTGGACGTAGCCGCACACATACTTCCGGTTTCCACGTGCCACTTTCGGTAATCCTCGAACGGGCCGATAGTCCCGAAATTCACAGATTGCCGAACAGCCAACACAGCAGCTCGAAACTGGGACCCCCTCCTGGTCCTTACAAGGACCATTGTGGCCCTGACAAGGGCCTTTGGGGCTTAAGGGGTCCTGCAGCTCGAACCGAACCCCCCTCCACGGCCCTTTTAGGGCCCTTGTGGCACTAAGAAGGGCCTTTGGGGCTAAGGGGTCCCACAGCTCAAACGATGGGATCCCCCTTCCCGCCCTTGTAAGGGCCTTGCGGCACCAATAAGTGCCTTGTTGGGGGTCCCGCAGCTTGAACCGGGACCCCGTGGCTTTTAAAAGAGCCCTTGGCAGCGACTTCTGTCTTCCATCCGTGACACCACTCCATGAAGCCCTGACCCGAGAAGTACCCCCTCGCCGCAGGATAATCCGCGCCGGTGGCCTCAACAAGGCCAATGTTACCAAGCATCTTGATCCTACCCAATGTCTTCGCTATTGACACCAACCCACTGGGTCGCCATTCCAGGCAGGCTCCTGCGGCTGACAGTTAGCCCGCGGCACCTCCTGGAGCCGATGTTGCTAGCCGCTTCTTCTTCTGCGATCACTTTTGAGCTCCAGAGGGATTGCACCTCTTTATATTGGTTTGCAGAAAACCCTAATCAATTTCTGATTGGTCAACTTTTTCAATGCTGGTTTACAGGTTTACATTAACCAATCAGATTTCAGAAAATCGGAAATCTGATTGGTAAATGTAAACCACGTAACACCAGCATTGATTGACCAATCAGAAAGTCATTGCAGTAGATGGCAGAAGAAAGAAGCGGCTAGCAACATTGGCTCAGCTGAGGTTGGTGGGGCCACCGGCTCACTGAAGGCCGCAGAGAAAAGAGCCTGCCTGGCATCGGCAACCTCACTGGTGTTGGGTGTTGCTAGCCCAAAGGCGTTGTGTTCACGATCAGGATGCCGGTAACATTGGCCTCGTTGAGGCCACCGCCTGGAGGTACCCCTGGCGGCCACAGGGGTACTTCTCGGGGTCGGCGGCCTCAGCGGAGCTGGTTTTCACCGGATGGAAGACAGAAGACGCCGCCCAAGGGCTTTTTTAAGAGCTTGCCGGGTAGCCCGGGTCGAGCTGCGGGACCCCCAACAAAGCACTTATCAGTGCCGCAAGGTCCCTTACAAGGGCCGGGGAGGGGGTCCCGGCTCGAGCGCGGACCCTTTAAGCCCAAAGGCCCTTGTTTGTTGCCCATCAGCCATTGGCTGTGATGTCACTGCTATGATGGACAGCCGCTACCCAGAAGCAGCAGAAAAATAAGAGCAGCAGCAAGCAATGGTGTCTTTTTAAGTATGGTTAGGACTGTTGGATGAAAGGTAAGTAGTAACAAGAACTAAGTAAGGGTTCCTGTCAACAGTATATTTTGGTTATTAGCTGGAGGTACCCTTTAAATCAGTGCATTCTGTTGTAAATAAGTGGAAAAAAGCAAAAGGGAAAGTAGAACAGGAAACAAAATGTTTTACAGGGGGCAATAAACTACTCTATGGGTTAGAGGAAACTCTATGGTATAATGATATAAAGCTTTCCAAACAATCTGACCACAGCAGGTAAATCTGGATGTACGCTGTGGGGGAGATGCAATAAAATTCCCTATTGCAACTTACCTGCACTAATTCCCATGTATTTACCACGTTGGCACAGTTAATACATTGTGGGAACATGTGCAGTAAGTTGGGATCTTTTGCAGGTTTATAAAGCATCAACTAATAAGGTGTTAATTTTCATGCGAACATGTATTGTAGCTATTGCACAGAACCTGATAAAACTGATAGGACGCTAAATGTGTCTGAATTTCTCAATTGATACTGGCGACGAATGTTGATTTGATAGTGTACTGGGGACTAGATAGATAGATAGATAGATAGATAGATAGATAGATAGATAGATAGATAGATAGATAGATAATAGATAGATAGACAGACAGACAGACAGACAGACATACAGACAGACAGACAGACTTACTTACTTTTTGGTAACTCATAATTTATATAAAGAATTTCATACTTGAGTTGTAAAGTATAATGATATTTGAAATGATCAGCTTCATTATCATTTAAAACCACAAGGAGAAAACATCTTTAAAGATATATCGGTGTGAAATCATTTTATTCCCCTTTCCCTTTAACACATGGAAATATACGAAGTAGCCAATTGAATCATTTTCTTTCTCTTGTCCTGTGTGAATCACACTCCCCCTTTAAATAAAATAACGTCACAGTGACCCCCACCTGCATTCCTGGAAATCTGCACAAGCAGAGCATCTCCCATATTCTCCCATAGGCAGTCAGGTGTTTTTCTGCATGAAAAGACCTGTTATAGAAAGTGGGGAGATTTCTGCTTTTTATGGGACCATCACCCCAATATCCCCCCGATCAAGCAAATTGACCAAATATAATTAAAATTAACTACCAGGCTTAACTGGTCCTTTTATCATCTATCACATTGTTTTCATACAATAAAGAGCTAATGCAAAATTAGTAACTGTTTTACTGTGCGCTTGAGAAAGATAATAATTGATAAGAAGCTATCAGGTTATAGAACTGGATTATTACTGCACTTGGAGTCAGAATTAACAGGGTTCATGGCAGCAACAGCAATTCCATTGTCTGTGTTAAAGGAGAACTAAACCCATATTTTTACACACCAGAATCTGAACATGTCCCCTCTAATACACCAATAAACTGTTAAATAGCAATACAGTAAATAGCATTAAAGTGAATGTTACCACCTGAAGAACTGGATGAAATAACTGTGTGTATGTTCAGTGATTGGCCACACCCCTGACCTCAGTCACAGGCTCCCTTGTCTATTCTACCCTGTAAAAGGATTGGCTAGAGGCTACTAGTGGGTGTGACCAACTGTAACAAGTCCCTGCAGTATCTCAGGACTGAGCATGTGTAATGAACATAATGGTCAGCGACCACACTGTGTGATACTGGAACACTGGGAAATAAAACACAAACTTCATGTTATAAAGTTACATTTCTCATCAACCATATCAAAACGAGAGGTGATATGGTGATATGGTGATGGTGATATGGTGACACTGATTACTGCTTTTATGAAAGGAGATCTGCCTTCTAATTCAATGCTGTTCTGAGGCTTTTCCGATGCGGATGAGCCTTCTGCTTTGGAAGAGATCGATATGAACAGAATTTTTTTCTTAATCATGGCCCGCTCCCTGCACTATAGTATAGATAGTCAGCGCGATAGGTGTGTGGCAGCCAAAAGCGACCTCTCAATACTTTATATATACTTTATACAGGAAGAAACTCGGGATTGCGGGCAGCCACGTCTTTCATGATGACAGACAGAATGTTACCGATTGGTACTGTGTGTGTGTGTAGTGCGTACTCAGTTTAAGGCAAAGCAGGAAGATACTGTAATGATATCAATGGACTGTCCTGGGGTGGGTGACCTTGGCATTCATACAGAGCAAGCCTGAATTTGTCAGCAGTTCCTGAGCATTAATTATTGAGTTCACAAATGCACCAACACCATAGACATTCTCAGTGCAGGAGAAACCAGCGGATAGCAAGGCAATGGTAACATAAGTTGGATAAAAGACAAGTCCGCCCATCAAATTAAATTTTACCCCCCGAACCGCAAAACTGCAATAGTTAGAAATCTGTAAGACTAACCTGAAATAACATCTGTCAGATTTCTAACAATTGGGGTTTGGTGGGGGTTAAACTTCATGTGAGCGATAATCGTGCCCTTTAACCACCATATAATCAGACAAAACTGTAAAGCTACAGAGAAGCCACACGGCATCTCACTGTATTCAAATGAATTGTAACTATGAAATAACACGGTTATTGCACAGTTACCACTGGTAAAATAAAGACACTGCGGACAAAAAGGTTAACATAACCCTCAAGTGAAATCTTCTCGCAATTCCACATTTATTACTAACAACTATCATCCCAGAAACTGTGAATTAAACTGATGTACCAACTTGACTAAGGCCAATAGGGGTCAAGCAGTTTAATGTCAGTAAAATCCACATTACTGCCTCAGTCTGTTACCCACTGGTCTGGGCATGCTCAGAGACATTTTAACATGAAAGGGTTAAGACAGGGTTGCCAGGCCTCCCCATTTAGACTGGATTGTCCCAACTACAGGGACGGAATCCCCAGTCACGCAGTCAGGGCTGAAATCCCGTCCTAGGAACAGCCATGGCTTCAGCTCCCCCGGAACATCCACTCTCCATCTAGGAACGCCCCTTATCCCCGCCTCTCCACCCAGCTCTGTTCACTTTCCACCTAGATCCACACAATTAGCATGCTCTGGGCTATAGAACTGTTTAGACCATAGAGTGCTCCTTAGCATACTTCCCAACCATCCCATTTTCTCCATCCGTCTGCCTTAGGCACATTGGTGTTATTGCCAAGTCAGTACAACGTAAAGGTTAAATGTTTAGAAAACATTTGTGCATAAGTTTCCCGATATCTGGCATACTATAGACAGAACACAACCAAAACAGTAGTTATATACTGTAGCTTGCATAGTAATCACTACATCTGCTCTTCCTGTTCGCTTGATCTTTGGTAGTAACATCAATGTCGCACACCAGGGGATCAATGAACCAATCATTATCCTGCAAGATGCACTGATCTTCCCAGCATGCCTGTTTATCACAGTGCTGGCTACAGTTTGGAATCTTACCTGAAATTATTCAGAGTAAAAAATCCTTTATATCCTCCTGATAATACTAGCAAAATGTAGACCACAACCGGTGACCAAAGGTTCAAATAAAGCTCCAAATATAAGTGTGCAAGTTGGGCTTGTTAACAGTACTATTCTAGGCCCTACTGCTGCACAAAACAGATGCTGCTACATTTAGGCCTAGGATCCACTGCTGCGCAAAGCAGATAATGCTACATGTAGGCCTAGGCACCAGTGATGCTGTTATATTTATGCCTAGGCCCAATTTCGCTACACAGCAAATACTGCTACAGTTACGCCTAGGCAGCTAGGCCCCACTGTTGCACAAAGCAAATACTTCTACCTAGGCCTCACTTCTCTACAAAGCAGATACTGCTACATTTAGGCCTAGGCCCAACTCCTCTACAAAGCAATACTTCTTCCTAGGCCTCACTTCTCTACAAAGCAAATACTGCAACATTTAGGCCTAGGCCCAACTCCTCTCAAATCAAATACTTCTTCCTAGGCCTCACTTCTCTACAAAGCAAATACTGCAACATTTAGGCCTAGGCCCAACTCCTCTACAAAGCAAATACTTCTTCCTAGGCCTCACTTCTCTACAAAGCAAATACTGCAACATTAAGGCCTAGGCCCCACTGCTGCACAATACAAATAATGCTACATTTAAGTCTTACTTCTCAACAAAGCAAATATTGCGACATTTAGGATGTTTTACAAATGGTTACATTTTATTAACACAAGTAATTATAATTTTAGATCCTTTACTGATTTTTAAAATACCTTGATAGAGATGGGAAACAAAAACACAAAGAAAAATGCATTTGTTTGTGCAACATTCTGCCGAGGGAAATCTGCAGCCCTGTGTGTTCCCCTATGCTATAAACACTGAGAATGCATGGGACTGTGAGCAGCATGATCATTGGAAAATGACAGCCAGAATCTTGCAGATTTTGGCTGTCATTTTTTAAAGATGGTGCATGTGTGTACCCAGATTTAGTTCCCCTTTAAAGGGCATCTATACCGAAAAATAGGTATTTTAAATTGACCATAACTGGAAACTATAATTCTTCCCAACTGCCACTGTATCATTTCTTTGTTCATCTGCCCCCTATTTCTTTAGATATCCAATCTAAAACTTCTTATATTTCAGCTGTCAATCAAGTTCTTTTCTCTCAAAAACTATTCTTCTGTGAGTAGTTTAACTGTAGCTGGAATGGTGACAGAGTTTTGACAGTTGGAATGCTGTATGCTGTGTACAGGCTTGACAGTTGGTTTGTGGGAAAAAGTCAGGTCAGATGGAAGTGGGAGTGGTTAAAAGAGGGAGGGGGGATACTGCTCCTAAACAAAATGTGTGCTGGATTGAAGTCATGCAGCAACATAAGCAAATCAGAGTAAGTGCTACTTACATGTATTCAATTATAGATTAAGATGAGGCAATGTTATTTTTTTAGTATAGTGTCCCTTTAACTTGCAAACATTTCATGCACACTACAAAATAACACTGTTACACCAAGCACAATGACTGGCACAGATACTACCTGTATCGTACACTAGCAAAATCACAAACAATATACCGATATATACTGTTGCCGCTTGGAAGAAAGAGGCAATGGCTGCACACTAAAATACAAGCTTAAATCTGGGAGAGTTCCAGATTTCTGCTTTATATTTCTAAAAACATCTTTCTAAGAGTTACGTTTTAAGTTTAGTTCCCCTTTAAAGAGCAGGTTTTAATACCATAGTTATGGCTACTGGAGCGGAGTGCCAACCCAGTGCAAACATGGAACCCTGCCAACTCCCAGAATGCTTTGCGTGGATTATGTACCAAGCTGCAGAACAGTTTGTATTTTGTATGGACCTCCACAGCCCCGTAGGATTTGTACATTCGACGTGTACGTTGTGTAGTTTATACAAATACAATAAATGTACTATTCCTGGTAGGTCAGGTGGATATATGTACAAGACAGATCTTGTAACAAATACATTTTTATTTATTAATTAGCCAGTCTAGTATGTAAAACCTTTATATCCAATATGGTATTTATTTCTCCTGTATGTGAATTTATTGAACTCGGCAGCCATTTTTTTTAGGGCATGAATTTATTGTGTTGAGACAAATCACTGACATAGTTCCAAATTACTGGATTACAGTCAGGGTGTGGAGTCGATAGTAGGGCAGTTAAGATGGATTCAGACATGACTAAGGCAGATCGAAATATAAATCTAGGAATGGAAATAGGATCACCGTTTGGTTTACTTGTTTTTATCTAATGATAAAGGCAGAAAGGAATATAATGTGTGTATAAATCACAGTGCAATTTTATTTACACCATCAGGAAAAACAATATGGCTGCCCCTATTCACCGATATAAATACAAATAAACAGAGAAATACGCGTTGTTGCAAACCCAGAAACATAAACACCTTATTGGGGGTTATGTGGTTTTATGGTTGGCCGTAATGAAATATATATATGAAATTTTAACTTTGTTTGTTATTGGTGATTTCCATGAAAACGTTTCAGGGGGGGTTTATTTTAACGGTGAAACACTTGATACCTTTAGTTCCTAGCAATACGTCCTAGCTGCCGTAAACATAATGGGCCTTGTTCTAATACAGATAAGCCCTTGGCTTCTAATGGGATTTGTCGGATAGGTCTCCGCAGGTAAATTATATCTGTATTACATTTCTGGCAAAAACATTCCTAGGAAACGGAGCAATGTGATTTTTTTCGAGCAATCATTTACCTTCCCCTGGGAGCCAATGAAAAAATATTTGGTTACATAATCTGGTAAAGTCTACACTTTCCTTTAAATCCCCACGTCAGCTTAGTATAAGAGAACCTTTCCAAAGGCAGGAACACTGAGCTGGACTTAGAGTCGTCTATCAAAGATGTGGCTACACACAGTCCTGAAGGTTCTTCCTATAGAAAGGAAGATCAGTCTGTACTGCCACACTCCCTTGGACCACAGTTATCTCTATATACTTTAGTACAGGGGGCCGACCGCGACAGAGGACATTTTTGAGACGTAGTATGCGTTTCTGATGCCAACGCTGAAAGTTCACCGTCATCGGAGGCCGACATTCCTGAAATAGGACTAATCCAACTGGTACTGGTGAGATTGTCTCTTTTATCGGTAATGTGTGTATCCAGCGTTAGTCTGTAAGTAAAGTCTCCTTTACCAGCATTCGCTTTCCCGTGGTCAATGGCGAATGCTCATATATCCACCGAATATACCTCTATCATCCAAAAGATTATCCGCACTCTAAAATTCTATCATTTTATTCACATTACAAAAAATTGCTACTTATAATGGCTAACCTTTTTCAAACGCAAAGATTGGGATCTCCTGATCCATTGTCAAGCCTTAATTTGGAACCAAATATTTAATGAGAAGTTATCTTCCCTTCTGTCAAAGGTATCTGCTCAATGAGCTTTTTATAAGCTTGAGCATGTGCAGTGGAGGCAGCAGGGGGAATTCATTGACTGAAATCGAGCCAATAATTATTCTTAAATATCCAATACATCTGATGACAGCAGTCTTTTCTTAAATATCCAATACATCTAATACCTAAGTTGGGGTGGGGGGCAGGTAACTTACATGTTAAGAACAAGCTAAACCCTCTCACTAGTGTCTACGGAGGGGAAAATAAAATTAAAATATACAGTATATAAAGTTACCCTTTAAAATACACCCAGCTAGAGGGCACTAGATACTGATGAACTATCCTACACAGACAATAATAAACCACAAAATCTCTTTAGCAGAACAGATGGGGGTTTAAAAGAAAGATAGGGCGCATTTGGGCACATATGAATGTTTCTGGGAGTCAGTCAAGAACACAAGCCAGACATCTGCTCAGGAACTTAAAACAATGATGCACACGTCTGCATCATGTGTGGGATGGTTGGAGCTACGCGATGTGACAGCCAATAAAAGAGCTTATGGCAAACCAAAAAGTGCCCACACGTTTGCATCAGATTCCTGGTTAGATAACAAAAATCAGATTGTAACCTTTTCGCTTGGTACTTCGTGTTCTTTGTGTATACGGTTTGGTTTTTGTAACTTGCGTATTGCAGATTGACAGTTGCAGGATGTGGTAAAGAGATTCATTATTTATTTTAATGGTACACAAATGTAATAAGAGGAATGTGCTATAAATCTGCACCAACCAATCAGATGATAGCTTTATACTGGATAACATCCAATCCTGGCCTTTCGAGAAATGTATCTATAGTCTATCAGACAGGAATTAATGTGCTATGCCGTGACCAATTTCTTGGCCTATTGTAAACTATAATGATCAGCCAAAAATTACCGACATCACCATCAATTTTTTGCCCCATTTTTGCAGACTGACTGAAACATTGCCCCAGATGGTCTATCGTGTCGATCAATCGGGACCGAGAACATAACAGATACTCTTAGGGGGTCTTGCAGACAGTAAGGCAGATTACGGTCATTGAAATGAGAAAATCCTCCGTTTTTTGTACTTTGTGTTAACTAACAGCTGAACAATTACATAAAGTTTCTGTATTAAATGTATACGATAGCAACCTCTACCAGATATCACCAGTATTCTATATAGACCGAAAAATAGCACAAAGTAGGTACACACTGTACCAATTAATGAAACCCAGTAATGCGTGTACCTGGCTATAGACCTACTATACACAGTAATGCGTGTACCTGGCTATGGACCTACTATACACAGTAATGTGTGCACCTGGCTATAGACCTACTATACACTACTATCAACTTTGAAACTCAGAACAAGAGTGAACAGAGCAATGTAGGAATTCCCTTATCTACAGACCAGAGCGACATAAACCAGGGATTGGAACCATTTAAAAAAATTTGCAAGCCAATGTGATCGTACGATCCTCTGAGTGTTCTGTCTATGGGCACCTTTAGGAATTATCCAATTTCAGTGCTTCTATATCATCAATAAAACTGAATTTGTGTTGATTTTACAGTTAGTTCTGTGTATGGGATCTGGCAAAAGCTTAGTTTTTCGGGACCACAAAATCCCTTTAATTTTTTATTTTTTAAATAAAGAAAACGAGATCTTTCTCTGCATCTGCCAGGCTATGACCTTAAATCATTTTATTGGATTTTCCCACATAACTAAAACTGACAAAAGGACTTCACAAGGATGTTATGGGATTGTGGAGCCAAGACACGAAAAGTCTCTGTACTGCAAGGATTGGCCTGTAGATATATTAACACCTTAAAGGAACTAGGGGAATCCCTGCAGCAGGGAATGGGATCTTATCATACAAATGGTCGGGATTATGCATGAAGGCAACCTAGGCGGCTGCCTAGGGCCAAGCAAACATCAGGGGGCCCCACTTCAGTACTACAGCCATACAAGAACAAGGGGGCCACAAATGGCTAAATTTGATCTTAATCCATCTCTGACTGCAGTATATACAACATTCTGTTACGTTGTTACTTAGCTGTGTTATTTACCTTTAGATGGGGGGTTTGGTCTGGATAAAATACATTGATTGACTGATTGAGAAGCATGGACCTCTATTGGCTACAGTTTTCCCACCGTCCAGATGCCATATTGTTTATTTAGCCAGATAAGTGTAATAATTAAAATTAGTTTTGGCCTATATAAAGTGTATATAAATAATTCCCCTTTCCTGTAAGTAGAATGAATATTTCTGAATACACAGAGTTTATTTCAATTCAGTTGGCTACTGAATTATTCCAAGGTGGAAAGGGGCCATTCTGTAGAGTTGGGTGGCTGCAGAAAGATTCGTCAAGTAAGTTAGGGTGAGTCCAGGCTAGAGTTCCCTTAAGGTGGCCATACATACGGACGATAATAGGTAAATGCCGTTGTGGAACGGTGGGATTAACCTATTATTGCTCGTGCATAGGGAATATTCCTGACCAATCGGTGTGCCGACGAACGACCATAGTCATTTTGGTTAATCATGGGCCCCATAGGGAACCGCTCGATCAGCTGCAACTGACAGTTATTTATCGCGACTGTGCGCTCACTGGTAGCAAATGCTCGGCTGGGACAAATAATCTTCCCGTGTGTGCCCAGCCTCAAGCTAGCTACACCATTAATGGCCATTTCACACAACAATTCGTTTGTGTATGGGCATTTAGTCCAGCGTCTTGTTAACTGAACGCCCATACACGTTGGACGGTACAGGCTTTCAATATATTTCTATTTATACTAAATGATCTAAGGGATAAGTCCCACTATGTGTGTTTTCCGATCTGCTAAGACATTTTATTATTTAATGGACATCGCAGGAAATAGTTCTGACTGTGCGTTGCGTTCTGAACCTTTTATCAATCGCACCATGACTTCTGTTTGCGTCCATTCCTGTTCGCTTTGTGCTTCAATTCGAGTCTATGGGAACACAGAAAAAAGAACAGACAAGCAGACACCACCAGTCTGAGGCAGTGGGACCCTGACCAAGATGTACTTTTTATATTTGAAATGGGAACATAAGAAATGGGATTATAAGCGAGTGTAGATCTTTCAGTCTTTTCATACAGTTGGTCCAGAAGGTTAAATGGAAAAACAGTTCAGCGCAGGGGGGAAAATAGTTACTATTGATTTTTCCTGTTTTTATCTGCTCACACGTGCAATTCTCCTATGTACACATAGAGCGGCTGAGAACAGCTCTGGCTTTAATTAACAGAACTTGGCATGTGCGTGGACATTTCTGTGCATGACTGAGCAGGATCTGAGGATCACATTGTTTGGATCCCCTGTTTCATTTCATCATTTTTATCTTTACGTTAAAGGGGTCCCTGAAAGTTCTGTTGTTAATCTAGGTCATGGGTAGACACACAAGTAATCCAAGTGCGACCTGTAAATACTAAAGTCGACTATAAACAAAACTGTACTCTATTTGAAAACAGCCGGTGGCCTCTACAGCCTAGTTAAAGGAAATTCATTGCCATAAACAATTAAGCATTTTAAACGGCTATTAAACCTTATAAACCCTACCCCCTGAATTCTGTGTGCGGTATTCCTACCGCCCGTTTTGCTTTCATTTTAAAGTAACTGTCTGCAGACATTTTCCGTTCATGAGCTCGTTCTCCCTGCCTGACTTTAAAAAAAAAATGGTTACGAGTTGGGGGTCATTTCCCTGTCTGACTCCAAACTTTAGTAGCAATATTTTTTATTGACATCAGACAAAGTGACTTAAAAAATAATGGCTTTTCCCTATTAAATGATGTTTTGGGGGTGTAGAGGTCCTAATATGGGAATATAGAGGTCACTATAGTAAACCCTGCACTGCAATAACACAATCTGATTAATAATATGATAAATAACTAAAATATTGATTTTAATATGATGATTTAGATTGAAGATGTATCTCCTACAGGCAGAAAGTGGAACTGCAAGTGACCTCCTCACAGTCTTTGCGAGACATTTCCTAGACAGCTTGGCAATTCCTAACAACAAAATAAAGTGATAGTAATGAGGAACAACACACGCCAATTAACCACAGGAAGATGTGGTGCAATGAGTAGAGATGGGCGAACTTTCAAAAGTTCGGTTCGTTTTAGAATTTTCGAACTTCAAAAAAAAGTTCAAAAGTTCAAAGTCCGAAAACGGACTTTAAAGTCAAAAGTAAATAGTTCGGAAAGTTTGAATATTTGAATATACTTCAAATATTGCAGTGTAAACTTACCTTACAGGCCCCTGGGACCTGGGAGATGGTCTGGGGAACACGTCCGTGCACGGGGAACAGCATAAAAACTGGACGTAGCGCACACACTACTTCCGGTTTCCACGTGCCACTTTCGGTAATCCTCGAACGGCCGGAGAGTCCCGAAATTCACAGATTGCCGAACAGCCAACAACAGCAGCTCGAAACTGGGACCCCCTCCTGGGTCCTTACAAGGACCATTGTGGCCCTGACAAGGGCCCTTTGGGGCTTAAGGGGTCCTGCAGCTCGAACCGGAACCCCCCTCCACGGCCCTTTTAGGGCCCTTGTGGCACTAAGAAGGGCCCTTTGGGGCTTAAGGGGTCCCACAGCTCAAACTGGGATCCCCCTTCCCGGCCCTTGTAAGGGCCCTTGCGGCACCAATAAGTGCCTTTGTTGGGGGTCCCGCAGCTTGAACCGGGACCCCCGGTGGCTTTTAAAAGAGCCCTTGGGCAGCGACTTCTGTCTTCCATCCGGTGACACCAGCTCCACTGAAGCCACTGACCCCGAGAAGTACCCCTGCAGCCGCCAGGGATACATCCGGCGCCGGTGGCCTCAACAAGGCCAATGTTACCAGCATCTTGATCCTACCCAATGTCTTCGGGCTAGTGACACCAACACCACTGAGGTCGCCAATGCCAGGCAGGCTCACTGCGGCTGACAGTTAGCCCGCTGGCACCTCCTGGAGCCGATGTTGCTAGCCGCTTCTTTCTTCTGCGATCACTTTTGAGCTCCACAGAGGATTGCACCTCTTTATATTGGTTTGCAGAAAACCCTAATCAATTTCTGATTGGTCAATTTTTCAATGCTTGGTTTACATGGTTTACATTAACCAATCAGATTTCAGAAAATCGGAAAATCTGATTGGTTAATGTAAACCACGTAAACCAAGCATTGATTGACCAATCAGAAAGTCATTGCAGTAGATGGCAGAAGAAAGAAGCGGCTAGCAACATTGGCTCAGCTGAGGTTGGTGGGGCCACCGGGCTCACTGAAGGCCGCAGAGAAAAGAGCCTGCCTGGCATCGGCAACCTCAGTGGTGTTGGTGTTGCTAGCCCAAAGGCGTTGTGTCAGATCAGGATGCCGGTAACATTGGCCTCGTTGAGGCCACCGCGCTGGAGGTACCCCTGGCGGCCACAGGGGTACTTCTCGGGGTCGGCGGCCTCAGCGGAGCTGGTGTCACCGGATGGAAGACAGAAGACGCCGCCCAAGGGCTTTTTTAAGAGCTGCCGGGTATCCCGGGTCGAGCTGCGGGACCCCCAACAAAGGCACTTATCAGTGCCGCAAGGTCCCTTACAAGGGCCGGGGAGGGGGGTCCCGGCTCGAGCAGCGGGACCCTTTAAGCCCCAAAGGGCCCTTGTTTGTGCCCATCAGCCATTGGCTGTGATGTCACTGCTATGATGGACAGCCGCTACCCAGAAGCAGCAGAAAAATAAGAGCAGCAGCAAGCAATGTGTCTTTTTAAGTATGGTTAGGACTGTTGGATGAAAGGGTAAGTATAACAAGAACTAAGTAAAGGGTTTCCTGTACACAAGTATCATTTTGGTTATTAAGCTGGAGGTACCCTTTAAATTCAGTGCAATTCATGTTGTAAATAAGTGGAAAAAAGCAAAAGGGAAAAGTAGAACAGGAAACAAAAATGTTTAAAGGGGAACTAAAGTGTTGGTATGCACCTCACCCCATTTCTGTACCCAGTATAAGAAGTTAAGGGCTGGTAAACATGATGTGATTCTGATCCTATCTTCCCAAAACCAGTAGTCTTGCCAATCACAAAGAAAAGCAGCACCACCAATCTTGAGGTCTATTTTGCACCATGTGATCAGCTAAAAGTTGCCAAACCAATCAAAATATCATAATGGGCAGTTAATCAGGTCAAATATCGAAGGTAACCTTAAACACTATGTCCTAGGATTAACATTTCTCTATTATGCCACTTGACATGTACAAAGATAGCATTGCAATGGGTTAATAGATTTTATATAGCTCCAATGCTTGCAGCCACTGGTAATGCAAATTAGAACACTCTATTCCTTATTTGTACCGCGGATATCTATCTACCTATAACGAGAGATGCCACTGGGTCCTTTCACTTATTATTAAAGTAACAGGTTTACGTTACATTTTCAAGGCATTTTATTATTAGATTCCATGTAGAGCAGCTGTGCACTATTTATTCCAACACCAGCCATGGTCTAGGAGGTGGGGTGGGACATAGACACATCTGCTATGTTCTGGATCTATATTAAAGGGAAAACAGATTTAATTAAGCAGTAGAATTTGCTTTTCTATATAATAGAGGTACAGGATATAATGGGGGTGTACAAAGAAAAATCTAATAGTAAATCACATGTGCAACAAGACAAGAATATCCAAGTGATACAATGTAAGAAGGAAACAGAAATAGTCCTTGATGCTGACCCAATGCATGTGGATGCTGACCCAATGCATGTGGATGCCGACCCAATGCATGTGGTGTCCCAGATAAGCAGGGCAGATTTCAGGGGCACTGTGTTGGGGTTAAGTAAAAATGGTCAAGGTAACATTGCACCAATAGCCAGGCCCCTCCAACTCTGGATCAATTCCACCCCAGGCAAGTGTAACACAAGGGAGACATAACAGCAAGCAACCCGGGTTCCAGGATTGTTATTTTTTGCCCAAGTTGCCCTGTAGGGGGAGCTTGAGAGAACAGCAGCCTTGTGCAGAGCAAAATGACACCAGCCACAGATAGTATGATATTGTATGGGACCTAGGAATGTGCATTGATTATCTTTAATTGTTTATACTGGGATATGAACATATTTAGAACTGTACGATTATTCATTCTTTGACACGCAGAGCTTACAATCTAATCACCCCATCACACACTATGTCCCAGACGGAGAAGTTTTTAGCATACAATATGAACCTTTATGGACCAGCTACATCGTTTCAAAGAGTTAAAAACTAAACTTCCAACCTCCACATTCATAATAAAACACAGAAGGGTTTCCACAATCTGTCCCTCTAGCGCTGAAAGAGTTAAATGGCAGCAGATGAAATAATTCTACTTCCCATCAGTGATCTATAACATAACACAGGCTTTTAATTATTTCCTTCTGCAGAGCTAAGTGTCTGACTTTTGAATCTTGGATCAAAGTCCTTTTTTTCTTTTTATTTCTTCCTCACCCTTCCCTTCCATAGTCACCCTTCCATTGCTGGGATGTGTCCTGCCAACCAAGGCTCTCTCTATGGGAACTACCCCCACGTACACCGAGTCAGTGGATCTGTCCACACCCCCAAATATTCCATCCTTATAAACAGTCTCAGAATTTGTGGGTCGGTCCTGGATATTTAAACAGAATCCTGGAACTACTGTGTGCTGGTAAATGTCTTGGGGTTGATATCAGATGTTTAATAGATAAAATCTGCTCTTATATATCACCACTCTCCCCCCCAACCCCCTTAACCCCCAAACGCCCCATGCCAGGTAAAATGTGACTGCTGATTTTTTCTTGCTATTTTCCGAAAGCAATTTAAAAGTTCACAGTAGGAGTTGATGGATCTGTTTACCATAAAGGAACAAAGCACAGAGTATAATGAAGCCAGATTGTGATAGAACAAAGTGCGGAATGTAAAAAATAATAAGCAGAAAGACAAAACAAACAAGTGAATAGGTAAAACAGGGAATTTACGGATATCTTCACTACAAGAGATAAGGAAACGGTTGAGTTTGATTCCATCAGCAGTTCCGAGGAACTTCCAGAAAATTCTTTTTCAAATCGAAACCGAATTGAAGCAAAAACTGGAGACTTGTCACTGCCCGCAGCCCCAACTGCTATATTTTACCAGTTTATTACATGCATTTTTAACCAGATATTTTATAAGATCTCTTCCATTCTTGCCTCCGCCCTCTGCTTAATGAGCTTTTTATATGCTTGAGCATGTGCAGAGGAAACATCAGTGAATCATTGGCTGTGCATGGAAGGAGGAGCCAGCTTACTCTGCCACGATGGGGACAAACATCTGGAGGGCAACAGGTTTGACATCTCTTAGCTTAGGGAAAGCAGAGCGCAGAGGGATATTACAGAAACATTAGATTGTAAGCTTTTTAGGCCAAAGATTTGGTTTCAAAGAGAGAAAAATCAAATCATAGCAATATTAGATATTAAAGGGGAACTTTGGTCAAAACAAGGTGTTCAGTAAATCAGTGCCTTATTCAAGGGCCCAGTAAGATGTTGTTTAATTGATTACTTTGCAGCTGATGCATTAAGAGGTAAAAATGTCTGTCTGGGTTATTAACTTGCAGACACCTTATCAGATGTTAGCTTTTTACAGGGTAACGGCAGTTAGATAACATCTTATTGGTTGCTACAGATTTATAGGCCAAGCAAATCTTTCTTTGGATCAGCTGCTTTGTATGGAACATTTATTTCCTTGACTTGCACTTTCTACTTGGCTGCCAAGTAGTGGTGCCACCATTATATACTAAGGAATAGTTCACACTAAAAGTAAACTATTCCTTTAAAGTAGTGATTATAGACCAGGAGGTGAAGGACCTATTCCTTACCTTCCATTCTTCAATCACTTCACCATGATCCAGTAACGAAGGTTAGTATATTTACCTTGTGCCCAATGCACCACCAGCTCCATTAAAAATTGCCGACCGCTTCCCAGTTTAGTTTACTATAAGATTACTTTTCATTTTTTAAAATGTTAATTGTTAATGTCGTTGTCCTTTAAATTAGCAAAATAATTTAGGGGAAAATATGGTCAGTGGTCTGCAAATCCTGATCCTAAAGGTCTAAAGGTTAACAATAAAAATGGACCAGACGGAACGATAAAGATGGACCAGACGGAACGATAAAGATGGACCAGACGGAACGATAAAGATGGACCAGACGGAACGATAAAGATGGACCAGACGGAACGATAAAGATGGACCAGACGGAACGATAAAGATGGACCAGACGAACGATAAAGATGGACCAGACGGAACGATAAAGATGGACCAGACGGAACGATAAAGATGGACCAGACGGAACGATAAAGATGGACCAGACAACGATAAAGATGGACCAGACGGAACGATAAAGATGGACCAGACGGAACGATAAAGATGGACAGACGGAACGATAAAGATGGACCAGAGGAACGATAAAGATGGACCGACGGAACGATAAAGATGGACCAGACGGAACGATAAAGATGGACCAGACGGAACGATAAAGATGGACCGACGGAACGATAAGATGGACCAGACGGAACGATAAAGATGGACCAGACGGAACGATAAAGATGGACCAGACGGAACGATAAAGATGGACCAGACGGAACGATAAAGATGGACCAGACGGAACGATAAAGATGGACCAGACGGAACGATAAAGATGGATCAGAGGGAATTGCTCCTTTATAGCTAAAGGGCAAGTCCACTAAAAAAACCTTTGCTCTAAATTGTATATTACCCCCCCAACCCCACTTTCGTGATATTCCCAGATTCCAAAAATGCTCCTGAACTTGCTTACCTGACCCGTTTTCTCGCCGCTCCAATGCTGCATTTGCTGCTGACAGCCGCTCTACTTCCTGGTTGCGGCTGTCAGTTAAGGCGCAACGTGACGTCACACCCAATTGCCTGACAGCCGCGACCAGGAAGTAAAGCGGCTGTCTGCGCAGAAGTCCCCTGCTCCTGTTTTTGCTCAAAACAAGCTTGAAACAGGAGCAGGGGGTGTCACCTAGATGGCAAGGGACCAGGTAAGGTAAGAACGTTCAGGAGCATATTTGGAAGCTGGGAATATCGCAAAAGTGGGGTTTGGGGGGATAATATACATTTTAAAGCGAAGGGTTTTTTTGAGTAAACTTGCCCTTTAACATGTGTACAGTGTTCCCGAGGCTGACAAACTTTCACTGTGGGGATTGCTAGGAATATTTAAATTGTGTGTTTGTGTCAGACTCGGAAAGACATACTAGATTATTCCTACCTCCTAAAATCGTTTCCATGAGGAACGCCAGACTTCCTCAGTGCTCCAACACTATTTTTAATACAGGAAAGCTCAGGATACTAACCTGGCAGATGAAAACTATTTGTCCTGGCGCTCCTCAATAAAATGATATTGGGAGGTAGGAAAAAATCAATCCTACCTCCCTTCTCCAGGTTCTTTTCATTTTTTTTTTAAGTTTATTTTTATAGTGTAGTTGTCCTTTAATATTGCAAAAGAGCATATGTTCTAAATTAAATCACAGAAACTGACAGTGGGCAGAACATGTTCTAGTGTAGGGAGAATAAACTTGTTTAGTATTAGGACTTAATGCAAGGGAGAATTTCCTCACTCTTTTTAGTTAAAATGCGAGTATAAATGGAGTATTGCATCACGAACAGTAGCATTTAAAGTGTTACAAACCTTTCCTCGGTGTAGTTCCTGGAACGCCAAGCCAGAGTAACTTGTTTCATTGCAGACGTGTAATTATAAACTGTGTCTTTAATGATTCATCGGACCACAGAGCAGAACGACCCACAAGTGAAGTTCTTTAAGGTGTGTTTTACCAAAGATGTCAGCACCTTTTGTACTGTCTGTGCTTCTAACTCAAATGACCAATCAGTAGCCAAGCTAGCAAAGAAACAACACGCCTTCATATTACTGGTAATGCTGTGTTAAAACGATTTCTACAGAACAATAAAAAGTTGAGCCCCATTCGTTGAAATATTAGGTGGCCATCTTCCACATCAAATTATGCAGTTAGGAGGGTCCCCTTGAAACCACACTGTATCTGAGAACAACTACACTGCAAAAATGAAATTTAAATTTTAAGTACCCGGGGGAGGTAAGATTGATTATTCCTACCTCCCGATCTCATTTGGTTGAGGAGCGCCAGGACGTACAGTTTTCATTTGCCAGGTTAGAGTCCTGGATTTTCCTGTATTAAATATAGTGCTGAAGCACTGAGGAAGCCTGGCATAAGCAGTTTTTTTTATGTTGGGCAGTAGTAATAACCAAGGTAAGAATGACTTTATAAGTACTATATACATACATATACTACTTTAACACTTGGCTTTGGGTAGGGTATTGCTCGACTGTATTGTAAAATTTCCTCCATGTTTGAAAAAAGGTACAGCCCAAATAAAATATTGCTAGCAGGAGGTGAAGCTCATACGGTGTCCACAGAAGGTCAAATTGCATACTTATAGGATAACTGTATTGCCTCAATGCATTTTTTTTTAAACTGCTTTAAAAAGAGTAAAGGTATGCAGCCCTCCCCATACGTTTTTTTTCCTGATTTCGAGCTTCTCTCTTCCTTCAATTGCTGTGAAGGGGGCAAAACAATTCTGTCTGCCTGTAACTGTCACTCAAAACTAGCATGTGAGAAAACACTCCTCCGCCCATCCTTGATCAGCTTGATTATGTAGGCTGTATCCTAGCAACCGAACAGTTCAAGTTTGTTTGACTGGCAAAGAAGGAGGAGAGAGGTTGTAACAGACATTCCCATCAGCCAGTAACAAGTGATATGTTAATCATGGCCCTGGGCCGTCTAGGAGGCGGCCTTTTAGCACTCATCTTTGCTGTGTGATATCTAAGGGAAGGCAGCACGGTTGTAAATCAGAACCTACACGAAGCCCCTACTTGAGTTTTATTTCCAAGAAACATTTTATTGAAGTTTAATGACATTTTTCTAGCATCAATTTATTCGATTGGAATTTTATTTCATTGAAAATTTAACTAACGTTTAATTATATTCTCAATATCCGATAAACAAATATAGGTGGGGAATGTCACCAAGAACAGCTGGAGGGCCACAGATTCCATGGTGTCGGTCTCTTCATTCTCTCTGAATGTGACACAGCTGGAGGGCAGCAAGTTTGTCTAAAATGCCGATATCCTGTAGGGTGCAACTAGTAAAACTAATTTGAAATACTACAATGAAATGTCAAGGGAAGGGCAGCTACTTAGGTAAATGACTGCGGCTTGTAATTACTGGGACTAGTTTGCACATGTGACCTGGTTTCGGTGATGTGCAGGGAACCACTCGATTTTCCAACACCGCGCCTGCCAGGTGTTTGTGTCACATGACCTGATCTCATTCACACATAATCCAGACTCTTCCATAGCACTTGCAGATCATGTTACATGTCCAGTGGTCGTGTTCTTGGTTCTGCTGAGGATTAATGACCCTGTGTAAGTACTATACAATAGAGAATACTGGCTAATTAATGTATAATGCAGAGCAATGTAACCCTCTCTAATTAATTAGCAATGCCACATTAAAGCTGTCCACACTCTCACTGTTTTCTAACAATCAGGTTCAAATGATCTGCAGTTTAATGGCTATGCCCCACTAACATGTTTTTAGCGCTTTTGCGCACGAGATTGCACATGCGATTTTGGTTAACATGGAAATCGTGGGAACACAAAGATTCCCGTGATTTCCCATGCGCACTTCAGAATTTTTTACCCAAACGCATGCGTTTTTAGAATATTAAATTACAAAAACGCATTCGCAAACACGGCGCTACGCGCAACAACGCACAGAAATCGCACACGTGCAATAACACTATAACACATTGTAGTGGGGCCTCAGCCTAATTATCCATGCTTTTATAGTCTGGCCCGCGTGTCCGTGGGTGGACTGTCCAACATTGAGCGGACGGTCCTGTAAAATGTTAACATAGGGAGGGGGATGCTGATAACCAAATTTACTTTTGTTTAGTGCAGGGACATTATCTTTCCCAGCATTAAGTTTTCAGTGAGCATGCTCAGACCCTGGGGGCAGGGGAGGAGCCGAGGAAGAAGGAGATTTCAATGAAGCTACTGGAAGTAGGAAGTGATACATTTTTCAGTGCCATAACTTCTGCTTTTACTAAACCCTAACTTGTTTGGAGACCACCGTCACCCTGTAACTGATTAGATGGATAGAAATATATATTTGTGAAGGTTGCCTGTTGCTTACTGAGAATGCTGGGAAATGCAGTGTAGAGCAACTAAACGTTATCAGATATTGTTGTCCTGCTACATCGCCAAGTATAATCAACAGTTTATTTTTAATTAATTAAAAGCTCGCATATTGGCTTAGATACGTTTCCTTTAAGGAAATCCTTTCCTGGACTGGGTAAATTAAGCCATTGGCACATTTTACGAAACACAGAATCTTATCCAGATAAGGAAATATTAAAGTAAAACTACAGTGGGGGGTTAGCCCCCGAAAACCGCCGCACTGCCCTGATAGTATCCAGGATAAAAGCCTAAAACACTAGGGTCTCACCCCTGGGTTCCATCTAGATGAGGTATTCCAAGCAGTCATAGACCGTCTCATAAGTGGAAACGAAATTTCGTTCTAGGTTCATCCCCTCTGTAATAAGGTCTGTAATATCACTTTAAGCAAAAATTGTGTACAATTATTTACAGAACCGGAATTGTACTTAAGCTCAAGTTAAACTCAAACCAGACCTAATTATGTCCATTACCCTAAATGAATAATTACCTCAATTGAAAATACATGAAATTCTACAATTAAAAACGGAGCCTTCTCGGCCTGTTTTAATATTTCATTGGCAGACTGAACAAGCCAGATTGTCTGACCGCTTATCCCAGGCTTGTGGCTCGGTGTATTTTGCTAAATTATGGTCGCAAATGAAATAGGATGAGAGCGAGAGAGAGAATGATGATGCATTGTGGGTATTTTTGTGGTATCAAGCACGGATGTGATTGAGACAGTGAAGTCAACACATACCTTATCATGATTGTATAAAAAAACTGAGCTCCCTACATAATAATAATATAGTGGATAATGCACCCCAACTGTAAATTATAAGGATATTAGAAGTCACAGAGGAGTTCCATAACCATATAAAAGCACGAGGCCGCAGGCCGAGTACCTTTAATACAGGGCACGGAACTCCTCGGTGACTTGTAATATCCCTATAATTTACAGTTGGGGGTGCATTATTTATTATAATCTACTCCTTTGTGGCTTATGGCTTCCTTCTCCTCCTGGAACTGTAAGATTATAAGGCTATAATCTTACAGTTCCTCCCATAGAAATCCACTACAGGGGTAGGTTATATTAATATTTATTACAATAAAATAATAATAATAATATAATAATTGCCAGGGTGTCCCGACCTCTAAAGATAGAAAAATATAAATAAAGAACGAGCCGTCAATGTTCAGCCATGGTGCTGATCATGTGATCATTTCTCATCTATGTGCAGAAATAATTACCGGGACTTTGTTACAGTAGCTGTAATAATAACCACGCAGCCTTTGATCTACACAGCCCCATCACTGGCAATCTTTAGGAGAGTCCTTAGCAGGCATGCACACAATAGGGACCTCACATCAAAGCCTTGTACCCCATGTAGTGTGTTGTTAAAACACAGTCAGTCCATTTGCTTGATGGGATTTTTCTCTTTGCTAAACATTTGCATATTAAAATTCTGACCAATAAGCTAAAAAGAAAAAATGTTTGCATCCCTATTGCCTTTCGTAACGGTGCAACGTGAACCGAAATGGGCCGAAAATGGTCAACGCGTTTATTGGAAAAAGAGTCTGTATCATAGCCCAGTGGGGACCAGGTACAAAGTCACGCGCCGTGGATCGCCGTACACTGAAAGGTATGTACAGGACACCCAGCACATGTGTGTTTCTGCTGCACTGTCCAGACAATGGACATCTGCCGAGAGATCAATTGATAAGCCCTGGGGCTGAATGAGACAATTAGGTACAAGGAACAACCAGGTGGATCAGTCCAAAGATGCTAATGAGATTGTCCGATATAGTAAACCCATCTAGGAAAGCTCTACATCACGTGTATAATGGTTCATTGGAATATATTAACCAGCAAAAGTAAAATATTTAAAGCAGGCTAACTGCAAAAATGCTCAGCTATCAATAACCTGCCCCCCAACCCCAACTGATATATTCAGCACTTCATTAGATGTATTACTAACCAGATATATAAGGATATTCTGGAATAAGATGGCTCCTCCCTCCATGCTGTCAATCAAGGCTGTGAATGCTGACATCACAACCAATGATTGACTGCTGTCTCCTCTGCACATGCTCAAGCTAATTAAAAGCTCATTGAGCAGAGGGGGGAGGCAGATACCTTTGCTAGAAAGGAAGAGAACATCATTAAATATCTGGTTACCAATACATGTAATAAACTGGGAAAAACAGCAGTTGAGGTTGCAGGCAGATAATTGACAAGTCATCAGTTTTTTTGTTTGGTTGGACATGCCATTAATAAAAAAAAACAAACTATATTCAGACTGTAGAATTATTACTTTTAAGCTGGGTACACACCATACAATAATTCGGGCTAATCGTCAAAATATTTGGTGGTTTCTTCTAACGAACGCACGAACGGAGGCGTCCGAAAAAACCACGTCCGATTGGGTGGTATTCTACGGACCGCGCGCTTGGTTTGCGGCAAACAGTCGGACGTGACTTTTTATGATGCGACTGACAGTCTTTCGTCCTAGCCAACTGGAAGAGCCAAATGGTCAGTTGGGACAAAGGATTGGCACGTGTGGGCACCCACCCAAGTTCTTTTCATGGACCATCAACTTCTTTTTGGAGATCTGTAAGTGTACCGGACAATAAGTGGTCGGCGTTTGATAGAAACCACCGATTAAACATTCAAATGTACGGAATATTTGTGGCTCCGTATTCACTGATCGTCACACGGGGCTTCAAAGGTTTCAGGAAAAGAGGAGGAAATAATCACGTTATTTCTTTTCTTTAAAATTCCTGTTTCCATAGAGATGTAATTGTTTGTTGGCGTATAATAAACCATAACTGCACACACAGCGTGCAACGCTTCTAATCAAAATAGAGCTAAAAAAAACACGTTTTATCCAGATCCCGGAAAGACCGTCATGAGGGTAAATACACAAAAGGTGTTTTGCAAGTGATGTGGCATTTTAAGTGCCAAATACTAACAGCCCCTTATACCTAATGGAGAAATTAGAACCAAAACAGAAATGTCCCTGCGTGGATTCTATCATTGTGAACTAGTGTATTCCTCTCCCGTCTCTTATAAAACAATATTTTACAAAAAACAAGGAGAATTATATTTGTGTAGTCACGGATTGCTTTAAATCAGTAGCTCCCCCCTCCCACTCCTTCATTAACATATGTTCTCCAATGTAAGAGATGGGAGAATTGTCAGTGACAATGACTGTGGGAGGAGCCAGAAAGTCAGTTACTGCACCAGTATAAATCGAGGTGAAGGAGCTGTGTCTTACCTTCCATTCTTCAATAAAACCTGCAGAAGCGAAGGTAAAAAAAAAAAAAACTTACCTGGCCTCACGCTCCTCCGTCGCTTCCTCTGACAGAACCCGATGGACTCTATGCGCATAGTGTACAAAGTCCGTCGGGACCTGTCAGAAGATCAGCGGAGGAGTGCAGGAACCGGTAAGTTTCTTAACTTTGCTCCTGCAGGTTTTATTGAAGAATGGGCGGTAAGACACAGCTCCTTCACCTCCCGTTCTTCAATAAAACTGAAACCCCAAAAGAAGTTTTCTTAGGTGGACATACACTAAAAGTGCAGTGAAATGATAAATCTCCCTGAGAACAAAAGGCCAATGTGACTGCATTAGGCTGGGTACACACCATACAATATTGACTGATATTACCTTGCGAAGGTTGTCCGAAAATATTGTATGATGTGGGTGCCAGCGGGCGCAACTGAACTCAGTCGTTCATTCGTCCGTTCGGGTATGCTGGTAAATCATAGCTGATAGTGTGGTCCCCTATGGGCTACTTTTGCCACGACCGACAGTGATTTGTCCCGGATGACCATTAACCCCACTGACCCTAACAAGGGAGAAAACATGACAGCCAAAATATTTGGAGAAATTTCCCATTCTAAAGCTGGCTACACACTGTGCAATGTGCAACATTCTGTCTGTAGCTACAAACAGTCCCAAACAATCTTCCTATATAAAGGGAAGATCACAACATCTAAACTCCATCGTGGTTCATGGTTAACTCGCTATACCACAGTACAGGGAACCAGTCGCGGCGGGGGAAACTTTCAGACTTTCCGATTGGTACCGAGGACAGAGAACATTCAGCGGCCTCATCCATATTATTTACAGTACACACTGCGCCGATAAAGGTGGAATCCAAATGATTCATTCATCATTACTGTGTGTATGCAACCTTAAATGGCAACTAAAGCTTCAGAACAACATTGAATTAGAAGGCAGATCTCTTTGTTATGAAAACAGTAATCAGAGTCTCACCTCTCATATTGATATGGCTGTTGAGAAATTTAAGTTTCTAACCCGAGGTTTGTGTTTTTTTTCCCAGTGTTCCAGTATCGCCCAGTGTGGTCGCTGACCATTATGTTCTTTACACATGCTCAGTCCTAAGATACTGCAGAAACTTGTTACAGCTGGTCACACCCACTAGTAGCCTCTAGCCAATCCTTTTACAGGGAGCCTGTGACTGAGGTCAGGGGTGTGGCCAGTTACTGAACATACACACAGTTATTTCATCCAGTTCTTCAAGTGGTAACATTTACTTTAATGCTATTTACTGTATTGCTATTTTACAGTTTATTGGTGTTTTTAGAGGGTAAATTTTCAGATTCTGGGGTGGAACAAAGTGGGTTTAGTTCTCCTTTAAGCCAACTGCAACAGGTGGAGTTTCTCTAATCTAGGACACAATTGTCAAAGCTTTTCCCAATAAGTTTTTAGGCACCAACATACATAGAGTACCCACATGTATCTCACACAGCCCCATGGAAATAAAAGAGCGTGATTATCATGTGAACGATCTACAGTTTATATTTCTGTGCGTTTTTATAAATAACTGGCCGTACGCCAACACAACACCCCCTGCGATTCCATTGCCGTTACTAGAGATACTACACATTACAGGCGCTAAAGTAAAAGTGTAACCAAACGCACTGGGCCATCAATATTTTATCTTGTGTAAACAGTTGTAAAGGTCTTTCAATGCACAAGTCAACATTCACCAGTGATAAGAACATTCCTCAGGATTAAGCCTGATTCCTGGAGCCCCCAGTCATTAACCATGTTCTCAAATACTTTCTCCTGGCATTTATTTATTATAACGGTTCTGCTATTGGGCACATTCAGTTGGAGACTGAAACAAAAACATACATGTTTAGAAGCAAGGTTACATGCATGATCTTCCCTATGTAAAGGTCCTGTCTATCTATAAATAGTGCGACCTTCTGATTACAGTAATGTATTTACGTTCAAAATGTAATAAAATGATATGTTGTAGCCATTTTCTTTAGGCAAAATTAAACTGGCAATAGGAGGTGCAAAAATTAACCTGTGCTATTGACCTACAATGGCCAATCAGATGTTAGCTTTTACCCAGTCTACTGCAGTTAGATCATCTAATTGGTGGTTGCAGATACAGATCACAGAATATTTTTCACCTCTTATTAATTAGGCCTTTTAATTAATATTAACTCCTTAATGTATACCAGCAAATTCAACCAAAATTGTTTGAATCCAACCAAAAGAGGGATTTAGACCATTTCTATTCTAGATCCTTAATAAATGGGCGTAACAACAGTGGCCCGGGCCCCTCTGTGAGATTTGGAATCCTGGCCCATGACCCACCCCTTTCCCCTCCCAGAAGTGCACAATCAGCTGTTTTAAAACAGCTGATCGAGTGTATGAAGGAAACATCAGCTGTTTAAAAGACCGGACCTGAACTTCTGGTTCTGTTACGGTCTTTTAAACAGCCGATTGCGCGTATGTTTACCTGATACGCCCGGACAGCTGTTTAAAAACAGCTGAATGTGGAGATTTTGGCCCTCTTACCATCCGGGGCCCCCCGCGGTCTCGGGGGTGGTTGTTATGCCAGTTAATAAATTTGTGTTCTGGAAACATTTCTATTATTCTCCAGGGGCCATCATTGTTCTTTTAGAATGTTTAAATGGTCGAGATCATGAAAATGGGCGAATGTCCACGCACTTATCACGGGATGAAATCTTCACTATGGGCGGCACGGTGGCTCAGTGGTTAGCACGGATACCTCGCAGAGTCCTGGGTTTGAATCTGGATCGGACGAAAGGACGATCGGACATGTCAGTAAATCACGGCCGATCGTGCAGTTCCCTATCGGAACGGATGGTATTGGCCTAACATCGTCAATGTGTTGGGTGCCCATATATTAGAACTTACCTGCCAACCGATCCGGTGCCATACAATCACTTTTTCAGGAACTGCCTTTCCGGTTCTTCTTTGCGACAGACATACGACAGCCCTCGCCTGGCCCATTCATATTGTGATCTTACGCCGATCGCGCAGAAGAACCCGGAAAGGCGGTTCCTGAAGAATTGTTTATATGCCGCTGGATCGGACGGCAGGTTCTAATGTATGGAGACCTTTACACTAATCTGTCGGTACAATCCCCCCCCCCAAAATACAGACACAGGGTTTCCGGTGAGAGAACATCAAACACTGACAAGATGAGAGACACGGAACAAGACCAGTCAAGTGAGCAGCAAACGCTCGAGTTAACAATGAAATTTGCCTAGGAGGTGGATTTGGCTTTAATATCTTAAGATCAAGTAATACATATGATGCGTAACAATGAAAACTTGTCGCCTGCTGTAATGTAAACATGGGCGATAAATCCAGGTGAACCACCGTGTGTTCTCATTGAAAGGGGATCGTATCTCCCCCACTGCTTTCAAGAAACGAGATAGACCGAGGGGATTCGCAGGCAGATTACAAAGGAGGGGTTTCCTTTGGCTTGGTCCATGTTTAGTACATTATCATAACAATGGGTATCGCCGTTTTCCTATTGGACAAGTTTTCTGGATCTACTATTAAAGGATAACTAAAGTGTCCGCCAAACGTTCCCGTCGGCCTCATGGTCATTCAGGAAAGACATAAAATATCCCTCGGTCACGGTAGTCTCCCTATAAGGGAGTTGGCCACAGTCGAGAAAAACACACAGTCCCAAGTGTTCTCCCTATACTGTGTATATGCTGTGTATATGCTGTGTATATACTGTGTATATGGTGTGTATTTGATGTGTATATACTGTGTATATGGTGTGTATTTGATGTGTATATGCTGTGTATATACTGTGTATATGGTTATAATGATGTGTAATATGCTGTAATATTGATGTGTATATGAGTATATGCTGTGTTATTGCTGTGTATATGCTGTGTATATGTGTAGATTGATGTGTATATGATGTGTATTGTGTGAGTGATGTGTATATGATGTGTAGATGTATATATGTGTAGATGATGTGTATATGCTGTGTATATGTTGTGTATAATATGCTGTGTAGATGTGTATATGATGTGTATACGATGTATATGCTGTGTATATGTTGTGTATATGCTGTGTATATACCGGTGTATATGGTGTGTATTTGATGTGTTATACTGTGTATATGGTGTGTATATGGTGTGTATTTGATGTGTATATGCTGTGTATATGGTGTATATGCTGTGCATATACTGTGTATATGGTGTGTATTTGATGTGTATATACTGTGTATATGGTGTGTTTTGATGTGTATATGCTGTGTATTGTGTATATGTTTGTGTATATGCGTGTATGTGTATATGTTGTGTATATGATGTGTATATGGTGTATATGATGTGTATATGCTGTGTATTGTGTATATGTTGTGTATATGCTGTGTATATGAATGATATGATGTATACATGCTGTGTATATGCTGTTATCTGTGTATATGATATTTATATGCTGTGTGTATGGTGTATATGCTGTGTATATGTTGTGTGTATGATGTATATGCTGTGTATATGATGTGTATATGTTGTGTATTATGTGTATTATATGTATATGTAGTTGTATATGATGTATATGCTGTGTGTATGCTGTATAATGGTGTGTATATGATTTGTATATGATGTAGATTGGTGTATTGATTGTGTTATGATGGTGTATTGTGTATATGGTGTGATATGCATGTGTAATATGATGTGTATATGCGTGTATATGATGTGATATGCTGTATATGCTGTGTCTATGCTGTGTATATGTGTTATGCTGTGTATATATGATGTATATGCTGTGTATATGAGTGTATATGTGTTTATTGCTGTGTAAATGCTGTATATATGATGTGTATCTGATTGTTATGATGTGTATATGCTGTGTATATTGCTTTGTATAGTGGTGTATAATATGTGTATATGCTGTTTATGTGTGTATATGATGTATATGTGTAATGCTGTGTATATGATTTGTAATAGTGTAGAGATGTGTATAGTGTGTATATGTGTAGTATGTGTATATGATGTGTGATATGTTATGTGTAGATGATGTGTATAAATGTATATGCTGTGTATTGTTGGTTGTTGTGTATAATATGCTGTGTAGATGTGTATATGATGTGTATACGATGTATATGCTGGTATATGTGTGTATATGCTGTGTATATGATGTGGATGTGTATATGTGTAGATGATGTGTATATGCTGTATATGGTGTATATATGATGTGTATATGATGTATATATGCTGTGTATATGATGTTATATGGTGTGTATATGCCGTGTATATGATGTGTATATGCTGTATATGTGTGCATATGCTGTATATATTGCTGTTGTATCATGATATGTCTATGATTGTGTATATCGGTGTTGTAGATGTGTATATAGGTGTAGATGATTTCTAATAGATGTGTATATGCTGTATATATGATGTGTATATGATGTGTATATGCTGTGTATATGATGTATATGCTGTGTATATGATGTGTATATGGTGTATATATGATGTGTATATGCTGTATATATGATGTGTATATGATGTGTATATGATGTATATGCTGTGTATATGCTGTGTATATGATGTGTATATGTGTAGATGATGTGTATATGATGTGTATATGATGTGTATATGATGTGTATATGCTGTATATATGATAGCTGTATATGCTGTATATATGAAATGTGTGTTATGATGTATATGCTGTGTATATGCTGTGTATATGATGTGTATATATGTGTGATGATGTGTAGTGATGTGTTATGTGTAGATGATGTGTTATGATGTGTAGATATGTATATATGTTTAATGATGTGTATACATGTATATGCTGTGTATATGTTTGTATGATGTTGTGTATATTGCTGTGTAGATGTGTATATGATGTGTATACGATGTATATGCTGTGTATATGTTGTGTATATGCTGTGTATATGATGTGTAGATGTGTATATGTGTAGATGATGTGTATATGCTGTATATGGTGTATATATGATGTGTATATGATGTATATATGCTGTGTATATGATGTGTATATGGTGTGTATATGCGTGAATATTGTATCCGTTATATGATGTGCATATGCTGTATATGCTGTGTAATAGATGTATATGATGTGTATATGCTGTGTATATGATGTGTATATGGTGTATATGATGTATATATGATGTGTATATGCTGTATATATGATGTGTATAGGATGTGTATATGCTGTATATATGATGTGTATATGATGTGTATATGCTGTGTATATGATGTATATGCTGTGTATATGATGTGTATATGGTGTATATATGATGTGTATATGCTGTATATATGATGTGTATATGATGTGTATATGATGTATATGCTGTGTATATGCTGTGTATATGATGTGGTATTGTGTAGATATGTGGTATTGATGTGTATATGTATAATGTGTAGATATGTGTATATCAATGTATTGTGTTGTGTATGTGCTGTGTATATGTTGTGTATAATATCTGTGTAGATGTGATTGATGTGTATACGATGTATATGCTGTGTATAGTGTGGTGTATATGCTGTGTAATGATGTGTAGATGTATATTTGTAGATGATGTGTATATGCTGTGTATATGTTGTGTATAATGATGCTGTGTGATGTGTATATGATGTGTATACGATGTATATGCTGTGTATATGTTGTGTATATGCTGTGTATATGAATGTGTAGATGTGTATATGTGTAGATGATGTGTATATGCTGTGTATATGTTGTGTATATGTTGTGTATAATATGCTGTGTAGATGTATATATGATGTGTATACGATGTATATGCTGTGTATATGTTGTGTATATGATGTGTAGATGTGTATATGTGTAGATGATGTGTATATGCTGTGTACATGTCCTTTAAATTTCCCTTGGAATGTACAAATTTAAACTTACCCAACCCTTTGCCTGACCTATTCCGCCTACTGAAGATTTTCAGGTCCGAGAGGTATAAACAAGCAGACAGACTGATGGATTTCGTTGGCCCCAACAAGCTCAATCTACAGCTGGTTACTCTCCTCCTGCAACTTTATCCTCTCTCTGCCTTCAGTGGTTCCGTTACAGAGTGAAGCTCTATGGGGCTGTTGCAGTAAAACCTGCTAAAGTTTGCCAGTACTATTAATCTTCAAAAACCAACCAGATTTTAGCCTTTTACTGGGTTACCGCAGTTATATAACATCTGATTGGCTATTTAAAGGGGAACTGTGGTCCAAAAATGACTTTAGGTAAATTGATAGGAATTGCTCTCCTGAGAATTTTTGCAATTTATTTCCATTGTTTATTTTGCATAGTTTTGAAGATATTTACATTTTTGTGTGTGATATGGCAGCAAGATCACCAGGTCCCCTGCACTTCCTGCTCTGAAACCATGTCAGGCATGTGCTCTGTGTCTCCTCCCCTTTGCAGCCCCCCTGGTCCCTCCCACGCATGGACCCCATGGTCTCTCCAGTTGCAGGCCCCTCTTGGCCCATTATCTTACAGACCCATGTGGTCCCGCCCACCCACGGGTGCCTAAGCCCCGTCCAGATGTCACACTGCATTGTGTGCAGACTGTGGGGCTGGTCGGTGGGCAGTGCAGTCAGCAATGGGGCAGTTGGTTTAGAAGGCAGAATGTGAGCAGTCCATGGGTGGGGCCAACAGTGGCCTGGTTACTGGTTGGGGTGCCGCTAGGATCAGAATAAATAAAATGTATTGATGGGTAAATACCGTAAATATATTATAAATACGGTATAAACCAGATAACATTACAGAGTCAAAGTGGGTATCAATCCACCGGTAACAAGTTACCCAAGGAAATGACCCACTACAAGATTATTTGCAAAGTGCCGCTGCCTGCACTGCTATTCCAATATGAGCCAGCATGTATAACTTGGCAAGCGTCCAAAAAGGACACACAAAACCAACAGATGGACATCCTGGTATTGACTTGCACACACGCCAGTATTCGTGTCATGTCAGATATCTATTGGCCGACCACTGAATAGCTTTACCTCATTTGGGTTTCATAAAACAGAAAATACTAATTAACACCTTTAAATAGAGCAACAATGTAACATTCAGGGAGGACAAAGGATCCTGTGTAAATACGTTCAAGTCCCCCCACCCTGCAGTACAAAACACACTAACGATCACTAACTTCAAAGGGATTCAGGGGTGGACAAATGGAACATTTTCTTGTTCATTCTGCTACTAAGTAGTATATTAAATGTAGTTCCAGCAATTCCATGTCAGGCCGAAGGCCCATTTAAAAGCCCGCAGACAGATTTACCGAGATCTACATAAGCCCACGGGATGCATTACCTTAATGCAAGCAAATAGCTGGTGCCAAAGTCACACTTTAATACCTCAAGTGTGAAATGAATATGAAAAGCTATGAATAGGTTAGCATCACTTTAAGACAAGAAATGTGGCAGGCCATAGGGTTTGCGATCGCCATTTTGTATAGATCAAATGCACTTTGAAAATTGTAGTGTGGCCACAGCTTCATGAAAACTGAGCCATTTAGAAACCTGTACTGAGCCTGTACTGAGCCTGGGCATGCTCAGAAGAGGCAGACAGGGGATTAACATTCAGTCATTGGCTGTGATGTCAACTGTCAAATCCATAACTGACAGTTGCTAACTGGAAGAACCAGGAAGCAGAAACATGGGAAACAGGACATTGTGCAGGATTTCATATTTCATATTTCAAACTATTACCGTTTAGGGTTTTGGGGGGTGATTTACCTGTATGTAAGTTTTCATTTTGGGGCTTTCCAGTCCATAATATGGTCATCTGCAGTGCAGATAGAAACACATACATAGGGCTGGTCCTATCGCAATTCATTATAAATTCCCCTTTTCTCCAGCAAGCTCCGTATACAGTTTGTTTTAAATGAAAATTCACTTACAAACCCCAGCTGGAACACTATGCTGCCACCTGAGTTGTGCCCTCGGGGGTGTGTGTGTGTTTTGGTTGTGTCTGGTCTCATACAGTTTACCATCTGCCCCCATGCAGTCCTGAGCTCAAATGATATAATGGGAAAGTCACTTAAGCAAATGACTAACAGAGATTGTAAGATGCACTGAGTGGTGCGTGAGATTGAACTGAGCACAGCAAGGGGGTGGGAGATCATTCTGTGAAACACGTCTGTAGAGTTACAAACACATCACACAAAAATGCAAGTAGGGAAAAAAAAAAACAGGTCACGTGGGTATTTTGCAAAGAATTAATACATGACAGAATCTATCACCCCTGCACATAAGGAGAGGCGTATTATGGTGCAGAACAGGAAGCAGCATAGTCGGATACAAGATATTCCAGTTATTAAATCGAATCGGCTTGCAACACTATGAGATTATTAACACTGTCATGTCATTAAGATTATAGGAACGTTACCCGTCATCATTACTATAATGGATATTTATTTAAAAAGACGCCCAGTATCTAGTTGGGGAAATTAGTGGCCAAGACTAGAGAATTGTCGAGAACACCATGCTGAGAATAATACAATAACTGTGGTACGGAGAGCACAAAATATCATGGACGACTATAGCAAATTTTAAAATTAGTGTAGCTTAAAGGGCAAGTCCAGCCCCAAAATGAAAACTTACATACAGGTAAATCACCCCCAAAACCCTAAACGGTAATAGTTTGAAATGTGAAATATATAAGTCTAACCTGAAATCCTGCACAATGTCCTGTTTCCCCTGTTTCTGCTTCCTGGTTCTTCCAGTTAGTAACTGTCAGTTATGGATTTGACAGTTGACATCACAGCCAATGACTGAATGTTAATCCCCTGTCTGCCTCTTCTGAGCATGCCCAGGCTCAGTAAAGGCTCAGTACATGTTTCTAAATGGCTCAGTTTCCATGAGGCCTCCAGAAGCATAGCAGGCATACAGTAATGAATTCATAGGACAAACTATGATATATCAACATATTTTAAAGAGGCCATTCTTTCTAAAAGATGTTCTCATGAGGGTGGAGTTGTCCTTTAAGCCTATATATATGTTGATTGAATCTAACTACTTCCAGTTCTGCTTGTTAATGGTAGCCATCTTGTTTTAAAGATGGCTGCAAGCATGAGTGCCTGTTACTTTTGGATTTTGCTCAAAGGCAGGAGTGGAGAGCCCATAGTTACAAATGTTCATTGCCATTTTCAAAACTGAAATGCCCCATTAGAACGGGAGGCTAGAAATGCTCAACCCTTTAAGTTGCCCTTTAAATTTACATCTGCTCAGATTACATGTCAGTAAATTGTTCTTATCCAGGCCACATGATCGGCAACTGACAATCGATTTATAGTCTGTCGGGCAGGAGTATTGGGGCAAAGTGACTTTGTTCATGTGTCTTAATGCAATAAAAAAGCTTTTATCTGTATGAAATTGGGTTTAAACCAGCTACTAGATTCAGGGCATCTCTCCATGAACCCTCTGCTACAGTCCCTTGACACTTTTATTACAGCAGTAAATAATCATTCTGAATGGATCAATCAAATCAACAGCATAGAAGACAGAAATCTCTGTCATCCCACCCAGTAAAAACCTCTACCCAACCAGAGGCCATTTTCATCCCATTTATAATCAGTCGTTTCCTTCTATAATCCTTCTCACCCAATAACTCGTTAACTCTGCAATGCTGAAGGTTTGGCAGCTCCGGCATACAGAATGCTAATGTACAACAGCTGATGCTATTAAAACTTATGGCGTTTCATATATTGAGTGCCAGGTATTACGAGGCATTAAGGGAGAGGAACAAATGGGAACTTTCCCACCAGTAACACCTGAATGTTTAGTCAAGTAAAAGCTCTATAAAGCACAACTACAGGGAAAAACTCTTCTGTACCTTGGTAGAATATGATTTTTACATAGAACAGTAAATCTATACACACAAATGAATGAACACGTTATATACTTGCCAACATTCCCCCTTTAATAGGTAGGTACTTATAGAAACAACATGGTGCAGAGCTGCAGGGGGAGGATAATGAAGTGAACCTGATCTTAGCACAGCTCTGCGTAATGTATTTCTCAATATCACAACTTTAATAGTTACACTTATAGAGATAACATAGTACAGAGCTGCAGGGGGAGGATAGTGAAGTGAACCTGATCTTAGCACAGCTCTGTGTAATGTATTTCTCAATATCACAACTTTAATAGTTACACTTATAGAAATAACAGTACAGGGCTGCAGGGGGAGGATAATAGAGTGAAACTGATCTTAGAACAGCTCTGTACAATGTATTTCTCCATAGTGTACCTATTTAAAGGGGGATTTTGGAGGGTAGGTGGGAATCCACACCCTCCAACACATTACCCCTTTATTAGTTACACATAGAAACAACTTGGTGCAGAGCTGTAGGGGGAGGATAATGAAGAGAACCTGATCTTAGCACAGCTCTGTACAATGTATTTGTCAATATCATAACTTTAATAGTTACACTTATAGAAATAACATAGTACAGAGCTGCAGGGGGAGGATAATGAAGTGAATCTGATCTTAGCACAGCTCTGTGTAATGTATTCTCATATCACACACTTTAATAGTTACCACTTATAGAAATAACATAGTACAGAGCTGCAGGGGGAGGATAATGAAGTGAACCTGATCTAAGCACAGCTCTGTGTAATGTATTTCTCAATATCACAACTTTAATAGTTACACTTATAGAAATAACATAGTACAGGGCTGCAGGGGGAGGATATGAAGTGACCTGATCTTAGCACAGCTCTGTGTAATGTATTTCTCAATATCACAACTTTAATAGTTACACTTATAGAAATAACATAGTACAGAGCTGCAGGGGGGAGGATAATGAAGTGAATCTGATCTTAGCACAGCTCTGTGTAATGTATTTCTCAATATCACAACTTTAATAGTTACACTTATAGAAATAACATAGTACAGGGCTGCAGGGGGAGGAATATGAAGTGAACCTGCTCTAGTACAGCTCTGTACAATTTATTGTCAATATCACAACTTTAATAGTTACACTTATACAAATAACATAGTACAGAGCTGCAGGGGGAGGATAATGAGAGAACCTGATCTTAGCACATCCTGTACAATGTATTTGTCAATATCATAACTTTAATAGTACATCACTTATAGAAATAACATAGTACAGAGCTGCAGGGGAGATAATGAAGTGACTCTGATCTTAGCACAGCACTGTGTAATGTATTTCTCAATATCACAACTTTAATAGTTACACTTATAGAAATAACATAGTACAGAGCTGCAGGGGAGGATAATGAAGTGAACCTGATCTTAGCACAGCTCTGTGTAATGTATTTCTCAATATCACAACTTTAATAGTTACACTATAGAAATAACATGTACAGGGCTGCAGGGGGAGGATAATGAAGTGAACCTGATCTTAGCACAGCTCTGTGTAATGTATTTCTCAATATCACAACTTTAATAGTTACACTTATAGAGATAACATAGTACAGAGCTGCAGGGGGAGGATAATGAAGTGAATCTGATCTTAGCACAGCTCTGTGTAATGTATTTCTCAATATCACAACTTTAATAGTTACACTTATAGAAATAACATAGTACAGAGCTGCAGGGGGAGGATAATGAAGTGAATCTGATCTTAGCACAGCTCTGTGTAATGTATTCTCAATATCACAACTTTATAGTTACACTTATAGAAATAACATAGTACAGGCTGCAGGGGAGGATAATGAAGTGAACCTGATCTAAGCACAGCTCTGTGTAATGTATTTCTCAAATCACAACTTTAATAGTTACACTTATGAAATACATAGTACAGGGCTGCAGGGGGGAGGATAATGAAGTGAACCTGATCTTAGCACAGCTCTGTGTAAGTTTTCTCAATATCACAACTTTAATAGTTACACTTATAGAAATAACATAGTACAGAGCTGCAGGGGGAGGATATGAAGTGAATCTGATCTTAGCACAGCTCTGTGTAATGTATTTCTCAATATCACAACTTTAATAGTTACACTTATAGAAATAACATAGTACAGGGCTGCAGGGGGGAGGATAATGAAGTGAACCTGATCTAGCACAGCTCTGTGTAATGTATTTCTCAATATCACAACTTTATAGTTTACACTTATAGAAATAACTAGTACAGAGCTGCAGGGGAGGATAATGAAGTGAACCTGATCTAAGCACAGCTCTGTGTAATGTATTTCTCAATATCATAACTTTAATAGTTACACTTATAGAAATAACTAGTACAGGCTGCAGGGGGGAGATAATGAAGTGAACCTGATCTTAGCACAGCTCTGTGTAATGTATTTCTCAATAGCACAACTTTAATAGTTACACTTATAGAAATAACATAGTACAGAGCTGCAGGGGGAGGATAATAAAGTAAACATGATCTTAGCACAGCTCTGTGTAATGTATTTCTCTATACTGATGGGCATGAATGAGAATCCTCTGTGTAAGGGCTAGGCCACATTATCGCAGTATTTTTTTTTTTAGGCGTTTGCAATTTTTTTCTGACACTGCAATCTGCCACACATCGCATGTGCAACGCAACGGAATTTGTGATTGCATGTTTGCGATTGCGATAGCAATTTTGCGGCCGTGCCAAAAGTATAAATAATAGGACCTAATCTCCTGCTGTAACAGATCAATGTTATTTTAAATTTGCATTTAGTGTTCACAAGGCCCAAGCAGTTTCTTTCAAATAAGGAATCAAGTTTCCCGATCTTTCCAACAAGGGTAGGCGTTTTTGCATGCGATTTGATTATAATGAAATTACAGGAACACACAATTCCCGTGATTTCAGATGCACGCGAGATTGCACATACGTTTCTGTTTTGGTTCCATTTTTGGTTCGTTAACACATGCATTCCATAACGGAAAAAGGCAAATCGCATGTGCAAGCACAAAATGCACAAGAATCGGCACACATCGCATGTGAGAATGCCATGATTGCGTCCGCGATCTGGCACATGGCAATGTGGCCTCAGCCTAAAGCTACCTATACACGGACAGATTTCCATCTGATTGGATTTACGATAGAGTGCAACAAATGGAAAACCAATCAGAAGCCCAACTTAAGGCGGAAATTGAGGAATTTTCGTGTTCCCCGCATTTCTGTTTTAGCGAAAATTTAGGAAATACCCAACATTCTGAAACCCGAGGAAAAAGCAATGTACAGTAAGGAACAATTTAATATTATCAACACGACTCATCCCTACTGCACCCCTAATTCCATCCGCCATATACGCGCTAGCCTATTTCCAGTATCGAAACAAAGCTGTGGGCTTTGTGGGCCGGTAGTTACGCCACTACCTACCTTATCATGGACATCTTGCAGCCATTCGTAAACGTTTTATACGGCCCCTCGACGTCTTCTACAGTGGCCCCTCTGACGTCTTCTACGTGGCCCTCGACGTCTTCTACAGTGGCCCCTCTGACGTCTTCTACAGTGGCCCCTCTGACGTCTTCTACAGTGGCCCCTCTGACGTCTTCTACAGTGGCCCCTCTGACGTCTTCTACAGTGGCCCCTCTGACGTCTTCTACAGTGCCCCTCTGACGTCTTCTACAGTGGCCCCTCGACGTCTTCTACAGTGGTCCTCTGACGTCTTCTACAGTGGCCCTCTACGTCTTCTACAGTGGCCCCTCTGAGGTCTTATACAGTGGTCCCTCTGACGTTTTATACAGTGGCCCCTCTGACGTTTTATACAGTGCCCCTCTAGCGTAACACTACACATGCAGTGTTACGCTAGCAGTAAAACACCTGAAATGGCGGGGGGGGGAATGATAAAAAGGCATCTGTTCCCAAGGCTTTACAGAGTATAAACACTAAGAACTTCTCATTCGGGATTCGTGGTAAGTTCTCTCCTAACCAGAACCACAAGTTTCAACCTGAAATTTTGACAGTGGAAACCGCTGCTAATTTAAAAAAATTTAATTTTTCTCTGGTTTTGCCGCTGAATTCTGGTTAAGATGTCCAAATTCCAAGTCAAAACCGGCAGATGGAGCAGAAACCAGTGGCCTTGTGCAACCTACTTCTAGCTCCACTTTCCCTTTAAACAGCAAGAAACGTTTCAGTTATGGACTTAGAATAATGCATCCCCCCCCCAAAACAAACATTGCTGCCCTCACCTGTTCTGCCCTGGAATAATATTAGTCACGTGTACATTAGAAGATTGAGGCAAGGCTCCACTCAAATACAAAGGGCAATGAACACTAAAGTATTGTACATTACACGTTACGTAGACACAATATACAGGATATGTACACGATTACACATCAACCCCAATTATAACGAAAAATACAGATTACTGCACTGATGTGATGTCGTTCCATGTGACAGCAGCCTTACAATGGGCAACTAGAAAACTTAAGGTTCCAACACACAGTCAGATCATTTTCGCACGATGTGCCTGACAACGTTCATCCACCGTCTCGTTACACTAGTTCTGCCAATGACCCCTGTACATACATCAATGATAGCGGATACATAATTTTCGTTGGTAAAGGTGTTACATGACGTACGTATTACGTGACGTTTGGAATATCGCGTGATCTTGAAATGTTGCGCATGTGTATGTCATTCAATCTCCCATTACAATCTACCGATAATCTGCCGACTATGTACAAACATACGTCAATTGGCAGAACGAATCCGCCAGCTGATCGTCAGAAAAAGCAGACAATAGTCGTGGATCGTTTTCGCACGAATGTCGCGCGATGTCGTAAATACAGAGTGAATTTCTGCTTACAGTTGCCCTTTAAATGTTACCACTAAACCGCATACTGTCTGGGATAACTGAGCCTACCTTCCATAGCCTAGAATTATAGCGGTACCATCCGGATGTTTACGGTTTGCAATATCAAAACAATATAAAACATTACACAAGATCTCTAAAAGTTGCAAGAGACACAATGTTTATCCCTCCCCCCAACCCTTCTAACCTAAATAAGGCCGAATCCATTAGGTGCATTAAAACCTACTGTGAAACTACAGTACATCACGTACTGTACCGTGTCTTTGTTCTACACAATCGCTCGCCATCCCTCCCATTTCATTTAGAAACCTTTCTAGCGAACCATACAAAAAGTTACCGCAGACGCGGCGTGGAAGCGGTTAAATCCCCCGTTGATATTTCCTATTTAGACCTGCACAATCTTTGTACTGGTCCGCGGTAATCCTGGGTACATAAAATGGAATTCGCTCTTCTTATTAATGAAAGGAAAATTAGAGAAGTAATGCTGACCACAGGAACGCCCGCAGCGTAACCATGGCACCAGCCTTTATTGCCAGATAAAAATAAATTCTACATATATGGATATACCGGATATGCAAAATCCCCCTCCCCATCATGTCTTAGATTCAAAATCTGTATTGTATATAAGGACCATTTCCCAAATACTGATCTTGATCGTAATAAAACAAGCAAAGGCATCTATGTTTTTTGCAGACTTTTATGAGCTTGTTGGAGCTGCCATACTGCTAAATGAATCTCCAGTGTATGTCTATAATGGAAATTTCATTGGCATTCTGTTGAAGACGTCAACGACAACGGCATCAGAAATGGTCACTTAAACACTTCATCGGTGTTGGAATTAGATATAAACAACGTGGTACTAAGCTGGTACGCACAGGGTGATAGTTCAACTTGATCGACCGCACTGTCCTTTGTTCTGTCCGTTGGCTATAATATTGGCTGAAATTCACTGTGCAACTGATTTTTGCAAAAATTGGATATACAGAGAAGATAGGACATCATGGTGGATTTTGATCAACTGTGTGGTTTAGGGCGATGTCACTTTAATTTTCGATTATGAACTGGTTATGATATGAAACTGTCAGAGTTGTACAGACCTAGTAATAGACCATTATCAGGGAGATTCAATAAAAGTTCTTATCGTTTAAAATGGTGCTAATTTTGCCCCAACCAATCAATTCTATTTAACATTTGCAAGGTAACATCTGATTGGTTGGGGCAAAATTAGCACCATTTTTAACGATAAGAACTTTTATTGAATAACCTTGTATGTATAATTACATGTCATCAGTACAATCTTTAAAGACCAAGGCCACACAGTCATGCTTCTCACGCACTAACAAGCACTCCGCATGCAAGAATCATCCTTACAACATAAAACCGTATTTTACATTTAAATGGAATATGATGTCATTGCTTTTTTTTCCCTCTCAGTCCATTCCAAAAGATTAAAAACCAAGTCAAGGTAAAACGCGAATTGCCATTCGCTAATTGACGTTAAATGAAGAGAGATACCAGGGGAAAACATGGCTGCCAAATTTCACATTAGAATTTGAAAGAAGAAAAAAAAACAAACTCTCCCGGGCTGGAGATTTGGGAAATCATTCGTTATAATCCTAAAATGAATAATTTAAATCAATTTGCATTGTAGTAATGAGAAAATGCAGCAATTTGCTTAGTGGGGGAAATTTCATTGTTTTGGTTGGTCTTGTACAGAGAGAGGATTATAAAATACTGTGGCTCTTTTGATGCTTTTAAATTCCGTTGTGGAAACAACAAACAACCGCCACGAGGTATTAAGGCAAAGCAAACTAACATTGTTAAAGTGTGTTTTTTCATTTCTTTATCATAAAGCTGAGCGTTTCATAAGGACTAAACATCTGATTGGTTATTGGACATTAACAGCACTGACTCATTTTACAAATCTGTAGTCCACTAACACTGTACAGAGCCTGTGTCATTACTAATCAGAACTATTACACCTACATCGGCAATTTCCAAAGGTCACGCCATTTGTATTCAGCCTTACCCCCCATTCTGGCTGCAATTTTCATGTAGGTAGGACTCCTTAGGGATGTGTAATTGGGGTCAACAGTAGAATTCTCCTTGGGTCTAGTGCCAGTCCCTAAATCTGGCCATAGACTTGTTAGACATTATAGTTTAATGTTCAAACTTTTAAAAACAACAACTGTAGTTTTCTACAAGTATTCAATGACTTTACCCTTCTAGTTTCCCTTTGATGTTCCCTGTCCTGGCCCATTCATTTGTCATCAAACGTTAAAGTCAAAATGATCGGACCAAGTGGTTGTCCAATGTTGCAGGAAGTTTATCAGTGTATGGCCAGCATTACTGTAACCCTTTACTGACCATAGAGAAGTTTATCAGTGTATGGCCAGCATTACTGTAACCCTTTACTGACCATATAGAAGTTTATCAGTGTATCCCAGCATTACTGTAACGCTTTACTGACCATTGAGAAGTTTATCAGTGTATGGCCAGTATTACTGTAACCCTTTACTGACCATAGAGAAGTTTATCAGTGTATGGCCAGCATTACTGTAACCCTTTACTGACCATAGAGAAGTTTATCATTGTATGGCCAGCATTACTGTAACCCTTTACTGGCCATAGAGAAGTTTATCAGTGTATGGCCAGCATTACTGTAACCCTTTACAGACCATAGAGAATTTTATCAGTGTATGCCAGCATTACTGTACCCTTTACTGACCACAGAGAAGTTTATCAGTGTATGGCCAGCATTACTGTAACCCTTTACTGACCATAGAGACGTTTATCAGTGTATGGCCAGCATTACTGTAAAGCTTTACAGACCATAGAGAAGTTTATCAGTGTATGGCCAGCATTACTGTAACCCTTTACTGACCATAGAGAAGTTTATCAGTGTATGGCCAGCATTACTGTAACCCTTTACTGACCATAGAGACGTTTATCAGTGTATGGCCAGCATTACTGTAAAGCTTTACAGACCATAGAGAAGTTTATCAGTGTATGGCCAGCATTACTGTAACCCTTTACTGACCATATAGAAGTTTAGCAGTGTATGGCCAGCATTACTGTAACCCTTACTGACCATAGAGAAGTTCATCAGTGTATGGCCAGGACCTGGAGATTAGACAGCATTGTCTCCATAGAGCAGTAGTTTTACATAAGGGAACTCAAAGGACCATCATATTATAGAACTACTGTTTTTTTTTTCTTAGGAGGAGGGCTCAAGGTTCAGAAAAAGGTCTGGATGGGAACTATAGAGCTCACTGAGAAAACCGAGAATGTGCAGATTGTATCGTTTGGGATGGCGGATATGCAGTGTATTTTTCTGATGAGAAAGTGTGTGATGTTCTCTCTATATATAAAACAAAGGCCTATGTTACCTGAAGATGGCTCAATAAATCTGAAACCGGTCTGTAGCTGCTTCTCTCTCGTTTTGTATTTAGCTTGTGGAATGCTGTTAAAGGATAACTATTGTGTGTAAAAAAAACACGTTAACATGAAAAGTACTTGGGTTAGGGATACAGGACTGGTAATTCCAACCTCCCAATATTGTTTCTGTGAGGAGCACCAGCCCAAAGAAAACCGATTCTGCCAGTCTTCCTCCTGACTTCACCGCAATCTTTAATAAAGGATTAGTCCAGGACTAACCTGGCAAATAAAAACTGTACGTGCTGTAGCTCCTTAACAAAAATATATTGTGAGGTAGGGATAATCAATCCAACCTCCCTGCCTCAGGTACTTTCCATTTTTAAAAAGTTAAATTTTAGAGTAAAGTTATCCTTAAAATATTCTTAATAAATGTAGCATATCCTAGGGGCTGCTGTGGAAACAAGTTAATTACCCAGAAGTCTCCACTCCTTATTTGCTATGATTAAGGGGAGAGCTCATTGCCTTATACTCTCCCTATCTTATTTAATTTCTTAGTGATATTATTTCAGTTCCTAACTATTGCAATTTGGAGTTACGGGGTGATTTACCTATATACAAATTTTAATTTAAGCCTGGACTTGCCCTTTAAGCATAAGTAGGATTGTTTAGTTAAAAGATACTTGCCATTTACTCAAATAGGAGCTAAAAAAAACTGTCCTTTTTTAAATTCTTCTGGCCCTTTAAATCGTGTTGCGGATATTCTGACCATTAAAATGAATGGTAGATTATAGTACGACACGTGTGAGATCCTTCAAATCCTTCAATAACTTGGGAGAAATGGGGAATGGAATTGTAATATTTTCATGGCTGATGTAATCCCAGCAAATTCTATTTCAATCCAATCACGGTCCATAAGGAGATTGACAGCCAGACTACATTAACTCTTACTTAGCTTTCCACTCCTGCCAGTTACAAAAGTGAACCTGATCTTAGCACAGCTCTGTGTAATGTATTTCTCAATATCACAACTTTAATAGTTACACTTATAGAGATAACATAGTACAGAGCTGCAGGGGGAGGATAATGAAGTGAATCTGATCTTAGCACAGCTCTGTGTAATGTATTTCTCAATATCACAACTTTAATAGTTACACTTATAGAAATAACATAGTACAGAGCTGCAGGGGGAGGATAATGAAGTGAACCTGATCTTAGCACAGCTCTGTGTAATGTATTTCTCAATATCACAACTTATAGTTACACTTATAGAATAACATAGTACAGAGCTGCAGGGGGAGGATAATGAAGTGAATCTGATCTTAGCCAGCTCTGTGTAATGTATTTCTTCAATATCACAACTTTAATAGTTACACTTATAGAAATAACATAGTACAGAGCTGCAGGGGGAGGATAATGAAGTGAATCTGATCTTAGCACAGCTCTGTAATGTATTTCTCAATATCACAACTTTAATAGTTACACTATAGAATAAACATAGTACAGAGCTGCAGGGGGAGGATAATGAAGTGAACCTGATCTAAGCACAGCTCTGTGTAATGTATTTCTCAATATCACACTATAGTTACCACTTATAGAAATAACATAGTACAGGGCTGCAGGGGGAGGATAATGAAGTGAACCTGATCTTAGCACAGCTCTGTGAATGTATTTCTCAATATCACAACTTAAATAGTTACACTTATAGAAATAAACTAGTACAGAGCTGCAGGGGAGATAATGAAGTGAATCTGATCTTAGCACAGCTCTGTTAATGTATTTCTCAATATCACAACTTTATAGTACACTTATAGAAATAACATAGTACAGGGCTGCAGGGGGAGGATAATGAAGTGAACCTGATCTTCACCGCTCTGTGTAATGTATCTCAATATCAACTTTAATAGTTAACCTTATAGAAATAACTATTACAGAGCTGCAGGGGGAGGATAATGAAGTGAACCTGATCTAAGCACAGCTCTGTGTAATGTATTTCTCAATATCATAACTTTAATAGTTACACTTATAGAAATAACATAGTACAGGGCTGCAGGGGGGAGGATAATGAAGTGAACCTGATCTTAGCACAGCTCTGTGTAATGTATTTCTCAATAGCACAACTTTAATAGTTACACTTATAGAAATAACATAGTACAGAGCTGCAGGGGGAGGATAATAAAGTAAACATGATCTTAGCACAGCTCTGTGTAATGTATTTCTCTATACTGTATGGGCATGAATGAGAATCCTCTGTGTAAGGGCTAGGCCACATTATCGCAGTATTTTTTTTTTTAGCGTTTGCAATTTTTTTTCTGACACTGCAATCTGCCACACATCGCATGTGCAAACGCAACGGAATTGTGTGATTGCATGTTTGCGATTGCGATAGCAATTTTGCGGCCGTGCCCTAAAAGTATAAATAATAGGACCTAATCTCCTGCTGTAACAGATCAATGTTATTTTAAATTTGCATTTAGTGTTCACAAGGCCCAAGCAGTTTCTTTCAAATAAGGAATCAAGTTTCCCGATCTTTCCAACAAGGGTAGGCGTTTTTGCATGCGATTTGATTATAATGGAAATTACAGGAACACACAAATTCCCGTGATTTCAGATGCACGCGAGATTGCACATACGTTTCTGTTTTGGTTCCATTTTTGGTTCGTTAACACATGCATTTCCATAACGGAAAAAGGCAGAATCGCATGTGCAAGCACAAAATGCACAAGAATCGAGCACACAATCGCATGTGAGAATGCTCATGATTGCGTCCGCGATTCTGGCACATTGCAATGTGGCCTCAGCCTAAAGCTACCTATACACGGACAGATTTCCATCTGATTGGATTTACGATAGAGTGCAACAAATGGAAAACCAATCAGAAAAGCCCAACTTAAGGCGGAAATTGAGGGAATTTTCGTGTTCCCGCGATTTCTGTTTTAGCGAAAATTTAGGAAATACCCAACATTCTGAAACCCAAGAGGAAAAAAGCAATGTACAGTAAGGAACAATTTAATATTATCAACACGACTCATCCCTACTGCACCCCTAATTCCATCCGCCATATACGCGCTAGCCTATTTACAGTATCGAAACAAAGCTGTGGGCTTTGTGGGCCGGTAGTTACGCCACTACCTACCTTATCATGGACATCTTGCAGCCATTCGTAAACGTTTTATACAGTGGCCCCTCTGACGTCTTCTACAGTTGGCCCCTCTGACGTCTTCTACAGTGGCCCCTCTGACGTCTCTACAGTGGCCCTCTGACGTCTTCTACAGTGGCCCCTCTGACGTCTTCTACAGTGGCCCCTCTGACGTCTTCTACAGTGGCCCCTCTGACGTCTTCTACAGTGGCCCCTCTGACGTCTTCTACAGTGGCCCTCTGACGTCTTCTACAGTGGCCCCTCTGACGTCTTCTACAGTGGCCCCTCTGAGGTCTTATACAGTGGTCCCTCTGACGTTTTATACAGTGGCCCCTCTGACGTTTTATACAGTGGCCCCTCTAGCGTAACACTACTACATGCAGTGTTACGCTAGCAGTAAAACACCTGAAATGGCGGGGGGGGGAATGATAAAAAGGCATCTGTTCCCAAGGCTTTACAGAGTATGAAACACTAAGGATACTTCTCATTCGGGATTCGTGGTAAGTTCTCTCCTAACCAGAACCACAAGTTTCAACCTGAAATTTTGACAGTGGAAACCGCTGCTGAAATTTTAAAAAAATTTAATTTTTCTCTGGTTTTGCCGCTGAATTCTGGTTAAGACTGTCCAAATTCCAAGTCAAAACCTGCAGATGGAGCAGAAACCAGTGGCCTTGTGCAACTCTACTTCTAGCTCCACTTTCCCTTTAAACAGCAAGAAACGTTTCAGTTATGGACGTAGAATAAGTGCATCCCCCCCCCAAAACAAACATTGCTGCCCTCACCTGTTCTGCCCTGGAATAATATTAGTCACGTAGTACATTAGAAGATTGAGGCAAGGCTCACTCAAATACAAAGGGCAATGAACACTAAAGTATTGTACATTACACGTTACGTAGACACAATAGATACAGGATATGTACACGATGTACACATCAACCCCAATTATAACGAAAAATACAGATTACTGCACTGATGTGATGTCAGTTCCATGTGACAGCAGCCTTACAATGGGCAACTAGAAAACTTAAGGTTCCAACACACGTCAGATCATTTTCGCACGATGTGCCTGACAAACGTTCATCCACCGTCTCGTTATACACTAGTTCTGCCAATGACCCCTGTACATACATCAATGATAGCGGATACATAATGTTCGTTGGTAAAGGTGTTACATGACGTACGTATTACGTGACGTTTGGAATATCGCGTGATCTTGAAATGTTGCGCATGTGTATGTCATTCAATCTCCCATTACAATCTACCGATAATCTGCCGACTATGTACAAACATACGTCAATTGGCAGAACGAATCCGCCAGGCTGATCGTCAGAAAAAGCAGACAATAGTCGTGGATCGTTTTCGCACGAATGTCGCGCGATGGGTCGTAAATACAGAGTGAATTTCTGCTTACAGTTGCCCTTTAAATGTTACCAGCGTAAACCGCATACTGTCTGGGATAACTGAGCTCTACCTTCCATAGCCTAGAATTATAGCGGTACCATCCGGATGTTTACGGTTTGCAATATCAAAACAATATAAAACATTACACAAGATCTCTAAAAGTTTGCAAGAGACACAATGTTTATCCCTCCCCCCAACCCTTCTAACCTAAAATAGAGCCGAATCCATTAGGTGCATTAAAACCTACTGTGAAACTACAGTACAGTCACGTACTGTACCGTGTCTTTGTTCTACACAATCGCTCGCCATCCCTCCCATTTCATTTAGAAACCTTTCTAGCGAACCATACAAAAAGTTACCGCAGACGCGGCGTGGAAGCGGTTAAATCCCCCGTTGATATTTCCTATTTAGACGCTGCACAATCTTTGTACTGGTCCGCGGTAATCCTGGGTACATAAAATGGAATTCTGCATTCTTATTAATGAAAGGAAAATTAGAGAAGTAATTGCTGACCACAGGAACGCCCGCAGCGTAACCATGGCACCAGCCTTTATTGCCAGAATAAAAATAAATTCTACATATATATGGATATACCGGATATGCAAAATCCCCCTCCCCATCAATGTCTTAGGATTCAAAAATCTGTGTATTGTATATAAGGACCATTTCCCAAATACTGATCTTGATCGTAATAAAAACAAGCAAAGGCATCTATGTTTTTTGCAGACTTTTATGAGCTTGTTGGAGCTGCCATACTGCTAAATGAATCTCCAGTGTATGTCTATAATGGAAATATTTCATTGGCATTCTGTTGGAAGACGTCAACGACAAACGGCATCAGAAATGGTCACTTAAACACTTCATCGGGTGTTGGAATTAGATATAACGAACGTGGTACTAAGGGCTGGTACGCACAGGGTGATAGTTCAACTTGATCGACCGCACTGTCCTTTGTTCTGTCCGTTGGCTATAATATTGGCTGAAATTCACTGTGCAACTGATTTTTGGCAAAAATTGGATATACAAGAGAAGATAGGACATCATGGTGGATTTTGATCAACTGTGTGGTTTAGGGCGATGTCACTTTAATTTTCGATTATGAACTGGTTAATTGATATGTAAACTGTCAGAGTTGTACAGACCTAGTAATAGACCATTATCAGGGAGATTCAATAAAAGTTCTTATCGTTTAAAATGGTGCTAATTTTGCCCCAACCAATCAGATTCTATTTAACATTTGCAAGGTAACATCTGATTGGTTGGGGCAAAATTAGCACCATTTTTAACGATAAGAACTTTTATTGAATAACCTTGTATGTATATATTACAGGTGTCATCAGTACAAATCTTTAAAGACCAAGGCCACACAGTCATGCTTCTCACGCACTAACAAGCACTCCGCATGCAAGAATCATCCTTACAACCTATAAAACCGTATTTTACATTTAAATGGAATATGATGTCATTGCTTTTTTTCCCTATCCAGTCCATTCCAAAAGATATAAAAACCAAGTCAAGGTAAAACGCGAATTGCCATTCGCTAATTGACGTTAAATGTAAGAGAGATACCAGGGGAAAACATGGCTGCCAAATTTCACATTAGAATTTGAAAGAAGAAAAAAAAACAAACTCTCCCGGGCTGGAGATTTGGGAAATCATTCGTTATAATCCTAAAATGAATAATTTAAATCAATTTGCATTGTAGTAATGAGAAAATGCAGCAATTTGCTTAGTGGGGGGAAATTTCATTGTTTTGGTTGGTCTTGTACAGAGAGAGGATTATAAAATACTGTGGCTCTTTTTGATGCTTTTAAATTCCGTTGTGGAAACAGACAAACCGCCACGAGGTATTAAAGGCAAAGCAAACTAACATTGTTAAAGTGGTGTTTTCATTTCTTTATCATAAAGCTGAGCGTTTCATAAGGACTAGACATCTGATTGGTTATTGGACATTAACAGCACTGACTCATTTTCACAAATCTGTAGTCCACTAACACTGTACAGAGCCTGTGTCATTACTAATCAGAAACTATTACACCTACATCGGCAATTTCCAAAGGTCACGGCCATTTGTATTCAGCCTTACCCCCCATTCTGGCTGCAATTTTCATGTAGGTAGGACTCCTTAGGGATGTGTAAATTGGGGTCAACAGTAGAATTCTCCTTGGGTCTAGTGCCAGTCCCTAAATCTGGCCATAGACTTGTTAGACATTATAGATTAAATGTTCAAACTTTCTTAAAACAACAACTGTAGTTTTCTACAAGTATTCAATGACTTTACCCTTCTAGTTTCCCTTTGATGTTCCCTGTCCTGGCCCATTCATATTGTCATCAAACGTTAAAGTCAAAATGATCGGACCAAGTGGTTGTCCAAATGTTGCAGGAAGTTTATCAGTGTATGGCCAGCATTACTGTAACCCTTTACTGACCATAGAGAAGTTTATCAGTGTATGGCCAGCATTACTGTAACCCTTTACTGACCATATAGAAGTTTATCAGTGTATGGCCAGCATTACTGTAACGCTTTACTGACCATTGAGAAGTTTATCAGTGTATGGCCAGTATTACTGTAACCCTTTACTGACCATAGAGAAGTTTATCAGTGTATGGCCAGCATTACTGTAACCCTTTACTGACCATAGAGAAGTTTATCATTGTATGGCCAGCATTACTGTAACCCTTTACTGGCCATAGAGAAGTTTATCAGTGTATGGCCAGCATTACTGTAACCCTTTACAGACCATAGAGAAGTTTATCAGTGTATGGCCAGCATTACTGTAACCCTTTACTGACCACAGAGAAGTTTATCAGTGTATGGCCAGCATTACTGTAACCCTTTACTGACCACAGAGAAGTTTATCAGTGTATGGCCAGCATTACTGTAACCCTTTACTGACCATTAGAGGAAGTTATCCGTGTATGGCCAGCATTACTGTAAACCTTTACAGACCATAGAGAAGTTTATCAGTGTATGGCCAGCATTACTGTAACCCTTACTGACCATAGAGAAGTTTATCAGTGTATGGCCAGCATACGTAACCCTTTACTGACCATAGGAGTTTATCAGTGTATGGCCAGATTACTGTAAAGCTTTACAGACCATAGAGAAGTTTATCAGTGTATGGCCAGCATTACTGTAACCCTTTACTGACCATATAGAAGTTTAGCAGTGTATGGCCAGCATTACTGTAACCCTTTACTGACCATAGAGAAGTTCATCAGTGTATGGCCAGGACCTGGAGATTAGAGCAGCAATGTCTCCATAGAGCAGTAGTTTTACATAAGGGAACTCAAAGGACCAATCATATTATAGAACTACTGTTTTTTTTTTCTTAGGAGGAGGGCTCAAGGTTCAGAAAAAGGTCATGGATGGGAACTATAGAGCTCACTGAGAAACCGAGAATGTGCAGATTGGTATCGTTTGGGATGGCGGATATGCAGTGTATTTTTCTGATGAGAAAGGTGTGATGTTCTCTCTATATATAAAACAAAGGCCTATGTTACACTGAAGATGGCTCAATAAATCTGAAACCGGTCTGTAGCTGCTTCTCTCGTTTTGTATTTAGCTTGTGGAATGCTGTTAAAGGATAACTATTGTGTGTATAAAAAACACAGTTAACATGAAAAGTACTTGGGTTAGGGATACAGGACTGGTAATTCCAACCTCCCAATATTGTTTCTGTGAGGAGCACCAGCCCAAAGAAAACCGATTCTGCCAGTCTTCCTCCTGACTTCACCGCAATCTTTAATAAAGGATTAGTCCAGGACTAACCTGGCAAATAAAAACTGTACGTGCTGTAGCTCCTTAACAAAAATATATTGTGAGGTAGGGATAATCAATCCAACCTCCCTGCCTCAGGTACTTTCCATTTTTAAAAAGTTAAATTTTAGAGTAAAGTTATCCTTAAAATATTCTTAATAAATGTAGCATATCCTAGGGGCTGCTGTGGAAACAAGTTAATTACCCAGAAGTCTCCACTCCTTATTTGCATATGATTAAGGGGAGAGCTCATTGCCTTATACTCTCCCTATCTTATTTAATTTCTTAGTGATATTATTTCAGTTCCTAACTATTGCAATTTTGGAGTTACAGGGGTGATTTACCTATATACAAATTTTAATTTAAGCCTGGACTTGCCCTTTAAGCATAAAGTAGGATTGTTTAGTTTAAAAGATTACTTGCCATTTACTCAAATAGGAGCTAAAAAAAACTGTCCTGTTTTAAATTCTTCTGGCCCTTTAAATCGTGTTGCGGATATTCTGACCATTAAAATGAAGTGTAGATTATAGTACGACACGTGTGAGGATCCTTCAAATCCTTCAATAACTTGGGAGAAATGGGGAATGGAATTGTAATATTTTCATGGCTGATGTAATCCCAGCAAATTCTATTTCAATCCAATCACGGTCCATAAAGGAGATTGACAGCCAGACTACATTAACTCTTACTTAGCTTTCCACTCCTGCCAGTTACAAATAGAAAATGGAATGTGGTTACTAGGATGAATGGGCTTTCAGGGCTAGGCCGATGGAACTCCCCAGCGCACGGTAAAGGTTTCCAGTCCACTACTATGGGGTGTAGTGTGCCCTCGGCCTTAACTGCAGAATTTCCACATTGGACTGAAAAAACTTTAAATAAAAAAATAAAAAACACTGTGGATGTCCAGATGTTTGCAAACTACAACCCCCAGCATTCCCTGGCAGCAGGCTAATTTCCCATTTTCTATAAAGGTAACATTGAAAGCCAGCAGTAGAGTTTATAAAGGACAGTAATTTAGGGTGGGACGTGTCTCGGAGGACTGGTAAGATGTTCTGGGAGGACAATAAAGAAATAACAGCAATAAATGAAAACTACTAATTTATATCTCACTGTGGTGTAAACACATCTGTATATTCTATTCGTCTTTTCTAGGTACACACAAGGAGATATTTTGAGCCGGCCAACCTATATTTTCGGTGAACGGTCGACCGACCCAAAATATCTGCTAGTGTGTATCTTAAGGGCTGCATTTTATTTAAGCTAAAATATTTTTTTTCTGTACTTATATCCCAGACACTGCTGATTTCATTGATGTAAGAATTGGCTCTCTTAGTAATTTGCTTACAGAAATACAGCATTAAAAATGTATCTTTGTTCCCAGAAGACAAATACCTTGGTTTCCACCCCTTTTCCTGATTTACGGTCTGGGCACACTCAGTTTTATCCAGGAAGTGAGAGAATATCTATCAAATCAGCTAATTTTTATTCCTCTTTAGTCAGAGGAGGGGGGATTAGAAGGTGTTTAGGCCGTTTACTGTAGCTAAAGATGTTTGTGTCTTTATATTTCTATTGTTTTGTAAAGAAATCCCATAAAAAAAAAGGGATAGGGCTAGTACACATGGGCCAACCAAAGATCCATATTTCTGCCTGATTAATCAGTTTCTACTGATACATCAAGTCTGTCGGTTAGGAATAAAAGCTGTACCGCTTATCGTTTGGCACAACCAATGAGGAGGCCTACTGAGAAGAAAGTGGCTGGGTCATAATAACGAATAACAGATGTCTCATCCACAAAATATCAACCTTTGTATATCTAGGCTAAGGATTCCTATGGAAAGCAAAACAATCTCCAAGAAAACTTTCTGCAGAAGAAAATAACACATCATAATGCGTGCAGCTTTTTATATGAGGTCTGGACCTATTATAAAGTCTGTTTGACTACATAACCGATACGAGAACCAATATTGTGGTCTTGGGAATAACTTGCATTAGGAGGAACGAGCAATGAACCTGTCTTGTCAGGGAACCTTCAGTTCTACCAGATCACTGACTTGGACTCCAGATGTGCGGTTGGAATTCTGGATTGATGCCACGTGCTTTCTATACACAGTAAATACCATTCTGTGCGAACAGCCTAAGCAGTTCCAGGTACACAATAGATGGTAAGTAAAGCCATTCTTGCCTTCTGCAACATTTGCTAAGCACTGCACCTGACATTGTTCCTCTATTTCCATAATCCTCCTTCCTTAGTGCTTTACTTAAAAGAGAAATGTTAAGCAGCACGCCCCTAGACCTAGAGTCCGTTTAGGTTACACTTTTTAAATCTGCTCCTAGCATGAGAAATCATACTTGCAAGTTCGAGATCCACCGCTGCTTCGGGTCTCTTCACTCCCTCTCCACTGCGGCTGCTGTGTTCTTTTTCTGTTCCCGAGCGGCGGCAGTGGAGGCTTATCCGGGAATGGCAGTCAGTGATTGGCTGTGTTGGTGGATCGCGGAGATTGTAAGTATGATTTCTCATGCTGGAAGCAGATTTAAAAAGTGCAACCTAAAAGAACTCTAGGTTTAGGGGGGCGCTGCATGACATACGAATTTGGTTACAGAGGGGTGGACATTCCCTTTAAAAGGGCATGTTCACCCCTCAAACGAAACATTATATATGGAGAAATCATCCACTTATCCCTAAAACCACAATAATTAAAAGTCTGACAGATGTTGGACTAACCTGGTATTAACCAAAATGTTCTTCTCCCCTTTCCTTCCACCTCGCAAAAAGATTCCCCCTTCTCTCCAAGCTCTTTTACAAGCTCGCACATGCTCAGGAGGCAGCTGGGGGAATAACATTCATGTCAACTGTCACATCCATTACTGAAAGAACCAGGAAGCAGAAGTTGGGGTAACAGAACATTGGGCATTTTAGTTTATGGTGCCCATAGACGGATCAATATTATTGGCCAAAAATTCACATTTCACAGATCTCAAACTTTTCCCCAAAAGTTGCTAGTTGTTTATAACTGCTTAATACATGTTTCAATGCCTGGTCTTAAACAGGAAACAAAGGCCATAACATGGGCTGACATTTTGGCCCCAGTAGATCCCCAGTCTGATATGTTGATTGGATCCACCAGGGATCGTTGGTAGACCCAACAGCCAACCAATTACTTGATCCAATTACGTATTGCTGCTACAATATGTAGGTCAAGTTTTAATAGACCTGGGTAAATCTATAATATGCTATGGAGGCAGTTGTGCCCCTACCATAAAGCAAACTGAAACATTTGCTCAGGGCGCGCCCCTGCGGAACACTTGAAAGGCGGCAGTTAAAAAAATCCTCCTTCCTGCAATACCGCATTTCAGCACCAGTCCACCAATCAGTGTTGTCAGCCAACCAGTCAGTGTTGTCAGCCCTCCTGTTCACCAGTCATTATAAGTTAGCCCACCATACCCACCTCCACAAGCCATGCCTATGTTCCATGATGAAGCCATACCCGCTTAACGTGTCGTCCCCTGTCTGCCAATAGGTGGCATTTAAAAGTTGTTTCAGGTGTCAAAAACTCTAGGAACACCCATGTATGGAGGCCGAATAGCTCCATTCATTTTATTCACATAAGGCACTTTCTGGTCCAAATATCTAAATGGGGATTGCAATAAATTCTCTAGATAACTTGTTTGCCTGTAGCTATAAGCAGATTAAAAAATAATCTTTACTATAAACTGTGAAACCTCCTTTCTAAACAGGCTGCAATGTCATATTCATTAGTGGACCACTAAACCCCCAAAATAGCTATTTCCCACTGAATCTATAATTCAATGGAAGTAAAAAGCAATATCCACTGCGCGTTTAGCTGGCGTTAAAGAGTTAATAGCTTTAGACGCCTTACCCTTACTTCAAAGAAAAAAAGATTTGTAACAAATAGTTACAAGTCAGAGTCAGGCAGGGAATTGACCTTCCCGACCTGTAACAATTTTGTAATGATATGTGAGAAGTGGTAGTAAAACCTTTAAAGCTATTAACTCTTTAATGACAGCCAAAAGGGAGGTAGGTATTCTTGCCACTACCTCTTATACAAATATAGATTCAGGTTATTTTGGGGGTTAAAGTGAAGCCATTGTATTAGGTGACAATCTGTAAGGCTGGGTACACATAGGTGAATTTTCCGTTTGCCACAAGCGAGCGATCGGCCGGGATAAATCACCATCGGTCGTGGCAAAAATTGCCGCGACCAGCAGATCACCACGACTGATTGTGCGGACCTTTGGAGACCAAAGGCCGTACCATTGAGGTGTGCTGGAGTGTACTTTACTAAAAGCTTTGGAGGACCTTAGGAGACCACATGATCAGCTGTGATTTACCGTCACGTCCAGTTGCCCGTTCGCCCGATACGGATGTGTCGGTAAATCCCGGGCAGCTGTTTTCCCCGGCCGAATGACCGAAATTTACAAAAATATGGTTTGGTTTGCCAAAAAAATTGCCTTGTGTGAACCCAGCCTAAGTGTATGGTCAACTCAGCTGGCAAATTCCTCCCCAGGGAAGATGAACTCATAAGATGTAGCAGCGAGAGGAGCAACAGCTGACTTGGCAGGCAAGAAACGCCCCTATAGCTGGGTACACACATGGAAGAAGTTTTAAAGATGACAGAGAATCTGCAGGATTAGAGATCATACAACACACAGTCCTGCATAGGGAGAACGCCTGGATTTTAGTAAAGGAAGGCAGTTTTGGTCAGTTCTGAACCATCCCGAGGTCAATGGTAACCATTCGCCAGCCCCCAGGAATGCTCTGAACTGCGGTACATGCGTTATGATACAGCGATAGATACATACATACATACATAGATGATAATTAGATAGAGAGATAGATAGATAGATAGATAGATAGATAGATAGATAGATGATAAATAGATAGATAGATGGACAGATAGATAGATGATAAATAGATAGATAGATAGATGATAGATAGAAAGATAGAAAGATAGATAGATAGATAGATAGATGATAGAGAGATAGATAGAGAGATAGATAGATAGATAGATAGATAGATGATAAATAGATAGATAGATAGATGATTGATAGATAGATAGATAGATATATGATAGATAGATAGATAGATATATATATGATAGAAAGATAGATAGATAGATAGATAGATATATGATAGATATATATATGATAGAAAGATAGATAGATGATATATAGATAGATAATAGATATATAGATAGATAATAGATATATAGATAGATAATAGATATATAGATAGATAATAGATATATAGATAGATAGATAGACAGACAGTAGATAGATAGATACATAGATAGATAGATAGATATATGATAGCTAGCTATCTAGCTAGATAGATAGACAAGAAGTGTGGACTCTACCTTTAAATAGTTCAATCTGTTCATGGATATCCAACAAAGTAAAAGTTCCAGGCACTCTCAGGTCTTGTGCAAAACGTATTTTTATTGAATGTGCAAACAACACAAGTAGCAAAGTTTCGGTCCCCCTTCTTGGACCTTTATCAAGCCATCTGTGTTGTTTGCACATTTAATAAAAAGATAGAATAGATAGATATATAATAGATAGATAGATAGCTAGATAGACAATGGATGGATGGATGGATGGATGGATGGATAGATAGATAGATATTCAGACAAAAGATAGATAGATAGATAGACAATGGATGGATGGATGGATAGATAGATAGATCGAAGGACAATAGATAGGGATGGATAGGCATAGGATGATAGCAGGATAGATAGAGAAGACGATAGATAGATAGATAGATAGATAAGATAGATGATAGATGATAGATAGATAGATAGATAGACAATGGATGGATGGATGGATAGATAGATAGATAGACAGACAATAGATAGATAGACAATGGATGGATGGATGGATAGATAGATAGATAGACAATGGATGGATGGATGGATAGATAGATAGATAGACAGACAATAGATAGATAGACAATGGATGGATGGATGGATGGATGGATAGATAGATAGATAGATAGATAGATAGATAGACAGACAATAGATAAATTGATAGACAATGGATGGATGGATGGATGGATAGATAGATAGACAGACAATAGATAGATATAATAGAGACAGACAGATAGATGATAGACAGACAGACAGACAGATAGATATATGATAGATAGATATAATAGAGACAGACAGATAGATGATAGATAGACAGACAGACAGACAGACAGATAGATAGACAGACAGACAGATATTTTAGTTCTTTTTTTAGGTATGTCATAAGACAATAATTGACAGAGATAGAAGAAATCCACTGGACTCTGCATCACAAGTGTTCCATGTCAGTTTGACAAATGATGCAATTTAGCACAAAGATATGAACTATTTTAAGGAACGTGGGCTTGTTTACGGGAGGTCACACAGAGGAAGTGGAACCTCTACATACAAATGAGCCCCTGGCACAGACCTCTTGTTGCAGAGACAATAGAGATAAACCCCCTAATAACATAGGAATTGTTTGGCACCTTACAGCTTAGTACACACCATACAATAATTCGGCCCGACCAACATTTCAATGTTCTGGTTGGTCAGGGCTAATTATTGAATGTTTTCTTCTTGCGCCCTCGACCGACCGGCGACTGTTTATTTGCACGATCACCACGGCGGTCCTCTATGGGATGCATGCTCGGTTGTGGCTTACTATCGGACGGGGCTGCTTTTGCCGTGACCGGTAATCCTTCCTCCTAGTCGACTGGTCGGAAGCCAGAAACGGTCAGTCAGGAGGAAGGATTGCAACATGTGTATCCAGCTTAACAGACATCACAGTAAACTGGAATACTAATAAGACTGATAAACCCTAAGGATTCGCTACGGAGCTCACAGGTCTCCCATCCCCACACACACCTCTAAACACTCGATACAAACGTTTATCTGAAAGTGGACACAAGGAATAAAGATAAATAGAATCTCGGCCCAGATTCATTCATGGTTTTCAACAAGGGGCTAAGATAAGAAAAACAATTCAGGGTTATCAGGTTTTTCTAAGCCACCATCGAAAGACACGCAAACCACAGAGCAAACCACAGAGCCTCACCTACAGGCCATTCGTATAGATACATAAGAGTGACAGCAGCCTATGGAGAAAGATTATAATGGGACCAATAGTGAAATTGCCTAATTCCTGTGCTAACCATGTGATTTACACCTACACTTGATCATGAATTGTACTTTGGTATATACAGGGAGATGCAATGAAAGTTCTTATCGTTGAAAATGGTGCTAATTTTGTCCCAACCAATCAGATCTTATTTAATATTTGAAAGCTAACATCTGATTGGTTGGGGCAAAATGAGCACCATTTTAAACGATAAGAACTTTTATTGAATCTCCCTGAATATTGTTAAAAATGGTGCTAATTTTGTCCCAACCAATCAGATGTTGGCTTTCAAATGGTAAATAACATCTGATTGGTTGGGGCAAAATTAGCACCATTTTTAACAATATTCAGGGTTATTCAATAAAAGTTCTTATCATTTAAAATGGTGCTCATTTTTTCCCAACCAATCAGATGTAAGCTTACAAATGTTACATAAGATCTGATTGTTTGGGGCAAAATGAGCACCATTTTAAACGATAAGAACTTTTATTAATTCTCCCTAAAGAACGTTTATTGCATCTCTAGGATATTAAGGTGTCTACACCATAGTGTCCCAGCACCAGCCTCTCTCATAGGCCACTCTCATCCCAATCTCTGAGCCCCAGCAGTGTAGAGGGACTTACAGGTAGTTACCTAATGTACCACAGACACGTTAAGACGGCCTGCGATCCATATATGCCCTTTGTACACTAGTGATATGGGGATACTTGCCTAGGAGATTGGGGTTCTACATCCATAAATGATTTCTGTTCTGCAGCAGCTGCGGGCTTTCTCTTGTTTAACCCTGGACATATAGAGACACGTGCTTTGCTCAGGGAATCCGTGTCCTGTGCCACCAGGCCACATGCAGAGCCTGTGGAAGGAAAAGCCCTGTCATTCCACGCTGGAGGATTTCCTCCATACTCTACAACAATAGGAAGATCAGAGGGAAGAAGAGGATGGGGGGGGGGGGGAGATCTATCTTCTTATCAAACCCCATCACATGACAACCATTCACAAAAAGTCAATTACAATGAAACCTCCTTAGCTATAGATATATATACACTCCACATTACAACACAACCTGCATATCGCACACCCATACATCCACCATATGTCATGGGTGTTGACATTTGACAAAATATCCCTGTTATCTTTATAGAAACAAATTAGACTTACCTCTTAGTAGGCTACACAGAACTGGCCTACTGAGCGTAGCGCACAGATTTATCCAGCCAGATCTGTTGGCTGAAGACAGTGTGGCAGATAATTAGCTTCTTCTTCTGGCTTTTCCTTTGAGGAGGAGATCTTATCGCAAGGTAGAGGGACAACCAGTATTTTCCCCTTACACACCATCACTATCAACAGTGAAATTTCAAAGCCCATCATTGGTCATTGCCTTACCCAGTCCTCGAAGTGTCGACTCCCGTTCTGCAGCAAGTCCTCAAACTGGATGGTGCAGTTGGCCACAAAATCGTCGTATCCAATGGGAGAATCATGGAAAACCGCCAACTCGATCTTCTTGCCGTTGGAGACGTCCGTTGAAAAGTCATCGTGCCAGGCAGGGCTGTTGGTCTTGGCTTTGGTAGAGGTCTGTCCTATCCTCGAATCATCCACATTGACAGCAATATAGGGGTCCAACAAGAAAGTCTGCGGCCGGGGACCTACTGCATGCCTTAACGACCAAGCCGTGGGCTTCAGGTTCACCGCCTCGCAAATCCGAATTTTCAACAAGCCATTGAATACAACCATGGTGGGGGGAGACGTGGGGTTTGGGGTGGGGTGGGGAGGTGGACAGTCTCCCACAGAGGTGCAACTAGACTAGCAAAGCTACAGGACTTGAATAAATAAACCGGTATAAATCAGGGTTTGGCAAACAATTCATAGGAATGTAGCCATCAGTTTGCACCTCTATTACAGAAAAATGACATACCACTGGACAGGATGAGTGTGGACGGGGGTGGGGGTTGCAGGCAAACCTGGACCCAGGAGCTGGTAACGGAATTGAAGGGGTGGGGAAGATGTCCCTCTGAAAATCCACAGCTAATCCTGGCTGACTGCCTGCTACCTACCGTATTAAACCATCCATGGGGCTGGAAGTGTCAGTGCAATGTGGGTCTTCCCTGCCAAAATGTGCAGCCTTTTCCCCCCCACCCCTTTAGTCTCCCTGGGAGTCTGAGTAACAAGATTCCCCCCCCCACCAACCCCAACCAGGGAGCTGCTCACATCCGCATCAGCATTGGATACTCCTCACCCACATCCCCCCCAAGGGACTGGAGCTCTAGGCTGATTTCAGCTTGGGCTGCAGGGCGACAGATCAGGGTAGAGCCCCACTGGATGGATCCCTTGTACTGCTGCTGTTGCTGCTTCCACTGCTGATTAGCAACACCCTAGCTCTCCTCCCCTCTCCTTGTAATGCAGGAAATGCACAAAAGACGTCAGAGAGTGTGTGTGTCTGTGTGTGTGAGTGAGAGGCAGGGAAAGCTCATGCTCCAACACTGATACATTGTAACAATTCACTGATCACCGATACATTGTAACAATTCACTGATTGATTACCGATACATTGTAACAATTCACACATTGTAACAATTCACTGATCACGATACATTGTAACAATTCACCAATTACCGATACATTGTAACAATTCACTGATCACCGATACATTTTAACAATTCACTAATCACCGATACATTTTAACAATTCACTAATCACCGATACATTGTAACAATTCACTAATCACCGATACATTGTAACAATTCACTGGTTGATTACCGACACATTGTAACAATTCACACATTGTAACAATTCACTGATCACGATACATTGTAACAATTCACCGATCACGATACATTGTAACAATTCACCAATTACCGATACATTTTAACAATTCAATAATCACCGATACATTGTAACAATTCACTGATTGATTGCCGATACATTGTAACAATTCACACATTGTAACAATTCACTGATCACCGATACATTGTAACAATTCACTGAACACTGATACATTGTAACAATTCACTGATCACTGATACATTGTAACAATTCACTGATCACCGATACATTGTAACAATTCACTGATTGATTACCGATACATTGTAACAATTCACACAATGTAACAATTCACTGATTACCGATACATTGTAACAATTCACTGATCATGATACATTGTAACAATTCACTGATCACCGATACATTGTAAAAATTCACAGATCACAGACACATTGTAACAATTCACTGATTGATTACCGATACATTGTAACAATTCACTAATCACAGATACATTGTCACAATTCACTGATTGATTACCGATACATTGTAACAATTCACCCACTATCGATACATTGTAACAATTCACCGATTACTGATGCATTGTAACAATTCACCCATTGCCGATACATTGTAACAATTCACCCATTTCCAATACAGTGTAACAATTCACGGATTACCGATTCATTGTAACAATTCACGGATTACTGATACATTGTAACAATCCACTGATTACCGATACATTGTAGCAATTTACGGATTGCCGATACATTGTAACAGTTTGCTGATACCTGATACATTGTAACAATTCGCTGATTACCGATACATTGTAACAATTCACTGATCACCGATATATTGTAACAATTCATGGGTAACTGGTTCCTTGTTACAATTCAGGGATTACCGGTACATTGTAACAATTCACATATTACCGATACATTGTAACAATTCACGGATCACTGGTTCCTTGTTACAATTCACGGATATCCGTTCTTTGTTACAATTCACAGATTACCGGTTCCTTGTTAGCCTTTTTACAAATTCCCAGATTACCCGGTCCTGTTACAATTCACACGGACATACCGGTTCCTTGTTACAATTCAGGATATCCGTTCTTTGTTACAATTCACCGATTACCGGTTCCTTGTTACAATTCACAGATTACCGGTTCCTTGTTACAATTCACGTGATTACCGTTTTCCTGTTACATTCACAGGATTACCGGTTCCTTGTTACAATTCACGGATTACCGGTTCCTTGTTACAATTCACGGATTACCGGTTCCTTGTTACAATTCACGGATTACCGGTTCCTTGTTACAATTCACGGATTACAGTTCCTTGTTACAATTTAACAGACTAACCGGTTCCTTGTTACATTCAGGGATTACCGGTTCCTTGTTACAATTTACGAGACTACCGGTTCCTTGTTACAATTCAGGATTACCGGTTCCTTGTTACAATTCATTCAGGGATTACCGGTTCCTTGTTACAATTCACGATTACCGTTCCTGTTACATTCACAGATTACGGTTCCTTGTTACAATTCACGGATTACCGGTTCCTTGTTACAATTCACGGATTACCGGTTCCTTGTTACAATTCACGGATTACCGGTTCCTTGTTACAATTCAGGGATTACAGGTTCCTTGTTACAATTCAGGGATTACCAGTTCCTTGTTACAATTAAGGGATTACCGGTTCCTTGTTACAATTTACGGATTACCGGTTCCTTGTTACAATTCACGGATTACCGGTTCCTTGTTAAAATTCACAGATTACCGGGTCCTTGTTACAATCCGGGATTACCGATTCCTTTTTAAGTCAGCTGACATGCAGGGAGTGCAGCTTGCATGGGCGTGAATTGTCAGCTGACATGCAGGGAGTGCAGCTTGCATGGGCGTGAATTAAGTCACTTCACCGCAATCTTAATAAAGGATTAGTCCAGACTAACCTGGCAAATAAAAAACGTACGTGCTGTAGCTCCTTACAAAAATATATTGTGAGGTAGGGATAATCAATCCAACCTCCCTGCCTCAGGTACTTTCCATTTTTAAAAAGTTTAATTTTAGAGTAAAGTTATCCTTAAAATATTTCTAAAAATGTAGCATATCCTAGGGGTGCTGTGGAAACAAGTTAATTACCCGAAAGTCTCCACTCCTTATTTGCATATGTTAAGGGGAGAGCTCATTGCCTTTATACTCTCCCTATCTTATTTAATTTCTTAGTGATATATTTCAGTTCCTAATATTGCAATTTTGGAGTACAGGGGTGATTTACCTATATACAAATTTTAATTTAAGCTGGACTTCCCTTTAAGCATAAAGTAGGATTGTTTAGTTATTAAAAGATACTTGCCATTTACTCAAATAGGAGCTAAAAAAAACGTGCCTGTTTTAAATTCTTCTGGCCCTTTAAATCGTGTGTGCGGATATTTGACCATTAAAATGAAGTGTAGATTATAGTACGACAGTGTGAGGATCCTCAAATCCTTCAATAACTTGGGAGAAATGGGGAATGGAATTGTAATATTTTCATGGCTGATGTAATCCCAGCAAATTCTATTTTTCAATCCAATCACGGTCCATAAAGGAGATTGACAGCCAGACTACATTAACTACTTAGTCTTTTCTCCGCCAGTTACAAATAGAAAATGGAATGTGGTTACTAGGATGAATGGGCTTTCAGGCTGGAGGCCGATGGAACTCCCCAGCGCACGGTAAAGGTTTCCAGTCCACTACTATGGGGTGTAGTGTGCCCTCGGCTTAACTGCAGAATTTCCACATTGGACTGAAAAAACTTTAAATAAAAAAATAAAAAACCAGGTGGATGTCCAGATGTTTGCAAACTACAACCCCCAGCATTCCCTGGCAGCAGGCTAATTTCCCATTTTCTATAAGGTAACATTGAAAGCCAGCAGTAGAGTTTATAAAGGACAGTAATTTAGGGGGGTGGCGTGTCTCGGAGGACTGGTAAGATGTTCTGGGAGGACAATAAAGAAAACAGCAATAAAGAAAACTACTAATTTTATCTCACTGTGGTGTAAACACATCTGTATATTCTATTCGTCTTTTCTAGGTACACACAAGGAGATATTTGAGCCGGCCAACCTATATTTTCGGTGTGAACGGTCGACCGACCCAAAATATCTGCTAGTGTGTATCTTAAGGGCTGCATTTTATTAAGCTAAAATATTTTTTTTCTGTACTTATATCCAGACACTGGTGATTTCATTGATGTAAGAATTGGCTCTCTTAGTAATTTGCTTACAGAAATACAGCATTAAAAATGTATCTTTGTTCCCAGAAGACAAATACTGGTTTCCACCCCCTTTTCCTGATTTACGGTCTGGGGACACATCAGTTTTATCCAGGAAGTGAGAGAATATCTATCAAATCAGCTAATTTTTATTCCTCTAGTCAGAGGAGGGGGGATTAGAAGGTGTTTAGGCCGTTTACTGTAGATAAGATGTTTGTGTCTTATATTTCTATTGTTTTGTAAAGAAATCCCATAAAAAAAAAGGGATAGGGCTAGTTACACATGGGCCAACCAAAATCCATATTTCTGCCTGATTAATCAGTTTCTACTGATACATCAAGTCTGTCGGTTAGGAATAAAAGCTGTACCGCTTATCGTTTGGCACAACCAATGAGGAGGCCTACATGAGAAGAAAGTGGCTGGGTCATAATAAACGAATAACAGATGTCTCATCCCACAAATATCAAACTTTGTATATCTAGGCTAAGGATTCCTATGGAAAGCAAAACAATCTCCAAGAAAACTTTCTGCAGAAGAAAATAAACAACCATAATGCGGTGCAGCTTTTTATATGAGGTCTGGACCTATTATAAAGTCTGTTTGACTACATAACCGATACGAGAACCAATATTGTGGTCTTGGGAATAACTTGCATTAGGAGGAAAGAGCAATGAACCTGTCTTGTCAGGGAACCTTCAGTTCTACCAGATCACTGACTTGGACTCCAGATGTGCGGTTGGAATTCTGGATTGATGCACGTGCTTTCTATACACAGTAAATACCATTTGTGCGAACAGCTAAGCAGTTCCAGGTACACAATAGATGGTAAGTAAAGCCATTCTGCCTTCTGCAACATTTGCTAAGCACTGCACCTGACATTGTTCCTCTATTTCCATAATCCTCCTTCCTTAGTGCTTTACTTAAAGAGAAATGTAAGCAGCACGCCCCTAGACCTAGAGTCCGTTTAGGTTCACTTTTTAAATCTGCTCCTAGCATGAGAAATCATACTTGCAAGTTCGAGATCCACCGCTGCTTCGGGTCTCTTCACTCCCTCTCACTGCGGTGTGTGTTCTTTTCTGTTCCCGAGCGCGGCAGTGGAGGCTTATCCGGGAATGGCAGTCAGTGATTGGCTGTGTGTTGGTGGATCGCGGAGATTGAAGTATGATTTCTCATGCTGGAAGCAGATTTAAAAAGTGCAACCTAAAAGAACTCTAGGTTTAGGGGGGCGCTGCCTGACATACGAATTTGGTTACAGGGGGTGGACCTTCCCTTTAAAAGGGCATGTTCACCCCCAAACGAAACATTATATATGGAGAAATCATCCACTTATCCTAAAACCACAATAATTAAAGTCTGACAGATGTTGGACTAACCTGGTATTAACCAAAATGTTCTTCTCCCCTTCCTTCCACCTCGCAAAAAGATTCCCCTTCTCTCCAAGCTCTTTTACAAGCTCGCAACATGCTCAGGAGGCAGCTGGGGGAATAACATTTATGTCAACTGTCACCCATTACTGAAAGAACCAGGAAGCAGAAGTTGGGGTAACAGAACATTGGGCATTTTAGTTTATGGTGCCCATAGACGGATCATATTATTGGCCAAAATTCACATTTCACAGATCTCAAACTTTTCCCAAAAGTTGCTAGTTGTTTATAACTGCTTAATACATGTTTCAATGCCTGGTCTTAAACAGGAAACAAAGGCCATAACATGGGCTGACATTTTGGGCCCAGTAGATCCCCAGTCTGATATGTTGATTGGATCCACCAGGGATCGTTGGTAGACCCAACAGCAACCAATTACTTGATCCAATTACGTATTGCTGCTACAATATGTAGGTCAAGTTTTAATAGACCTGGGGTAAATCTATAATATGCTATGGAGGCAGTTGTGCCCTACCATAAAGCAAAACTGAAACATTTGCTCAGGGCGCGCCCCTGCGGAACACTTGAAAGGCGGCAGTTAAAAAAATCCTCCTTCCTGCGAATACCGCATTTCAGCACCAGTCCACCAATCAGTGTTGTCAGCCAACCAGTCAGTGTTGTCAGCCTCTGTTCACCAGTCATTATAAGTTAGCCCACCATACCCCCTCCACAAGCCATGCCTATGTTCCATGATGAAGCCATACCCGCTTAAATGTCGTCCCTGTCTGCCAATAGGTGGCATTTAAAAGTTGTTTCAGGTGTCAAAAAACTTAGGAACAACCCATGTATGAGGCCGAGAGCTCCATTATTTATTCACATAAGGCACTTTCTGGTCCAAATATCTAAATGGGGATTGCAATAAATTCTCTAGATAACTTGTTTGCCTGTAGCTATAAGCAGATTAAAAAATAATCTTTACTATAAACTGTGAAAACCCTTTCTAAACAGGCTGCAATGTCATATTTTTAGGGACCACTAAACCCCCAAATAGCTATTCCCACTGAATCTATAATTCAATGGAAGTAAAAAAGCAATATCCACTTCGCGTTTTAGCTGGCGTTAAAGAGTTAATAGCTTTAGACGCCTTACCCTTACTTCAAAGAAAAAAAGATTTGTAACAAATAGTTACAAGTCAGAGTCAGGCAGGGAATTGACCTTCCCGACCTGTAACAATTTTGTTAATGATATGTGAGAAGTGGTAGTAAAACCTTTAAAGCTATTAACTGTTAATGACAGCCAAAAGGGAGGTAGGGTATCTTGCACTACCTCTTATACAAATATAGATTCAGGTTATTTTGGGGGTTAAAGTGAAGCCATTGTATTAGGTGCATCTGTAAGGCTGGGTAACATAGGTGAATTTTCCGTTTGCCACAAGCGGCGATCGGCCGGGATAAATCACCATCGGTCGTGGCAAAATTGCCGCGACCAGCAGATCACCACGACTGATTGGGCGGACCTTTGGAGACCAAAGGCGTACCATTGAGGTGTGCTGGAGTGTAATTTACTAAAAGCTTTGGAGGACCTTAGGAGACCACATGATCAGCTGTGATTTACGTCACGTCCAGTTGCCCGTTCGCCCGATACGGATGTGTCGGTAAATCCCGGGCAGCTGTTTTCCGGCCGAATGACCGAAATTTACAAAAATATGGTTTGTTTGCCAAAAAAAAATTGCCTTGTGTGAACCCAGCCTAAGTGTATGGTCAAATCAGCTGGCAAATTCCTCCCCAGGGAAGATGAACTCATAAGATGTAGCAGGAGAGGAGCAACAGCTGACTTGGCAGGCAAGAAACGCCCCTATGCTGGGTACACACATGGAAGAAGTTTTAAAGATGACAGAGAATCTGCAGGATTAGAGATCATACAACACACAGTCCTGCATAGGGAGAACGCCTGGAATTTAGTAAAGGAACAGGCAGTTTTGGTCAGTTCTGAACCATCCCGAGGTCAATGGTAACCATTCGCCAGCCCCCAGGATGTGTCTGAACTGCGGTACATGCTTATGATACAGCGATAGATACATACAACATACATAGATGATAATTAGATAGAGAGATAGATAGATAGATAGATAGATAGATAGATAGATAGATGTAAATAGATAGATAGATGGACAGATAGATAGATGATAAATAGATAGATAGATAGATGATAGATAGAAAGATAGAAAGATAGATAGATAGATAGATAGATGATAGAGAGATAGATAGAGAGATAGATAGATGATAGTAGATAGATGATAAATGATAGATAGATAGATGATGATAGATAGATAGATAGAATATGATAGATAGATAGATAGATATATATGATAGAAAGATAGAGATAGATAGATAGAATATGATAGACGATATATATGATGAAAGATAGATAGATGATATATAGATAGATAATAGATATGATAGATAGATATAGATAATAGAAGATAATAGATATATAGATAGATAATAGATATATAGAAGATAGATAGACAGACGTAGATAGATAGATACAAGATGATAGATAGATATATGATAGTAGCTATCTAGCTAGATAGATAGACAAGAAGTGTGGACTCTACCTTAAATAGTTCAATCTGTTCATGGATATCCAACAAAGTAAAAGTTCCAGGCACTCTCAGGTCTTGTGCAAAACGTATTTTTATTGAATGTGCAAACAAACACAAGTAGCAAAGTTTCGGTCCCCCTCTTGGACCTTTATCAAGCCATCTGTTGTTGTTGCACATTTATAAAAAAGATAGAATAGATGATATATAATAGATAGATAGATAGCTAGATAGACAATGGATGGATGGATGGATGGATGGATGGATAGATAGATAGATATTCGACAAAAGATAGATAGATAGATAGACAAGGGGATGGATGATAGATAGATAGACAGACAATAGATAGATAGATAGATAGACAATGGATGGATGGATGGATAGATAGAGACAGACGATAGATAGATAGATAGATAGATAGATAGATAGATAGATAGATAGATAGATAGATAGATAGATAGAAGATAGATAGATAGATAGATAGAAGATAGATAGATGATAGATAGATAGATAGATAGATAGCTAGATAGAATAGATAGATAGACAATGGATGGATGGATGGATAGATAGATAGATAGACAGACAATAGATAGATAGACAATGATGGATGATGGATGGATGGATAGTATAGTAGATAGATAGATAGTAGACAGACAATAGATGATAGACAGGATGGATGGATGGAGATGTAGATAGACAGACAATAGATAGATATAATAAGCAGACAGATAGAGATAGAGAAGAACAGATAGATATAGAAGATAGATTAATAGAGACAGACAGATAAGATAGATGACAGACAGACAGACAGATAGATAGAAGACAGACAGATATTTAGTTCTTTTTAGGTATGTCATAAGCAATAATGACAGAGATAGAAGAAATCCATGGACTCTGCATCACAGGTTCCTGTAGTTGACAAATGATGCATTTAGAAAAGATATGAATATTAAGGACGTGGGGTTTAGGGAGGTCACACAGAGAAGTGGACTTACATACAAATGAGCCCCTGGCACGACCTCTGTTGCAGAGACAATAGAGATAGAACCCCAATAACATAGGAATGTTGGCACCTTACGCTTAGTACACACCTACAAAATTCGGCCCGACCACATTTCAATGTTCTGGTGGTCGGGCTAATTATTGAAGTTGTCTCTGCGCCTCGACCGACGCGACTGTATTTGCAGATACAGGCTCAGGGATGCACCGTTGTGGCTTACATATCGAGGCTGTTTTGGTGATGGTAACCTTCCGACATATGACTGAGTCGGAACCAGAAAAACGGTCAGTCGAGAAGGATTGCAACATGTGTATCAGTTACGACATCACAGTAACTGGATATTAAGGACTGATAACTAAGGATTGCACTCATCGGGGGGCTCAAAAATGGAAGTAAAAAACAAAAAATGGGAATTGGAGCTCAGAAGGTGGGGAGGAGGAGAGAAGGAGGGAGAGACGGGGAGTAAGAGAAGGGGAAGAGAAACTGATAAATGAGAAGGAGAAGGAAGAGCTGATAAAAAAGGAGGAGCTCACAGGTCTCCCATCCCCAACACACCTCAAACACTCGATACAAACGTTTTCTGAAAGTGGACACAAGGAATAAAGATAAATAGAATCTCGGGCCAGATTCATTCATGGTTTTCAACAAGGGGCTAGATAAGAAAAACAATTCAGGGTTATCAGGTTTTTCTAAGCCACCATCGAAAGACACGCAAACCACAGAGCAAACCACAGAGCCTCACCTACAGGCCATTCGTATAGATACATAAGAGTGACAGCAGCCTATGGAGAAAGATTATAATGGGACCAATAGTGAAATTGCCTAATTCCTGTGCTAACCATGTGATTACACCTACACTTGATCATGAATTGTACTTTGGTATATACAGGGAGATGCAATGAAAGTTTTATCGTTGAAAATGGTGCTAATTTTGTCCCAAACCAATCAGATCTTATTAATATTTGAAAGCTAACATCTGATTGGTTGGGGCAAAATGAGCACCATTTTAAACGATAAGAACTTTTATGAATCTCCCTGAATATTGTTAAAATGGTGCTAATTTTGTCCCAACCAATCAGATGTTGGCTTTCAAATGGTAAATAACATCTGATTGGTTGGGGCAAAATTAGCACCATTTTAACAATATTCAGGGTTATTCAATAAAAGTTCTTATCATTTAAAATGGTGCTCATTTTTTCCAACCAATCAGATGTAAGCTTACAAATGTTACATAAGATCTGATGTTTGGGGCAAAATGAGCACCATTTAAACGATAAGAACTTTTATTAATTCTCCCTAAAGAACGTTTATTGCATCTCTAGGATATTAAGGGTCTACACCATAGTGTCCCAGCACCAGCCTCTCTCATAGGCCACTCTATCCCAATCTCTGAGCCCCAGCAGTGTAGAGGGACTACAGGTAGTTACCTAATGTACCACAGACACGTTAAGACGGCCTGCGATCCATATATGCCCTTTGTACACTAGTGATATGGGGATACTTGCCTAGGAGATTGGGGTTCTACATCCATAAATGATTTCTGTTCTGCAGCAGCTGCGGGCTTCTCTTGTTAACCCTGGACATATTAGAGACACGTGCTTTGCTCAGGGAATCCGTGTCCTGTGCCACAGGCCACATGCAGAGCCTGTGGAAGGAAAAGCCCTGTCATTCCACGCTGGAGGATTTCCTCCATACTACAACAATAGGAAGATCAGAGGGAAGGGAAGAAGAGGATGGGGGGGGGGGGAGATCTATCTTCTTATCAAACCCCATCACATGACAACCATTCACAAAAAGTCAATTACAATGAAACCTCCTTAGCTATAGATATATATACACTCCACATTACAACACAACCTGCATATCGCACACCCATACATCCACCATATGTCATGGGTGTTGACATTTGACAAAATATCCCTGTATCTTTATAGAAACAAATTAGACTTACCTCTAGTAGGCTACACAGAACTGGCCTACTGAGCGTTAGCGCACAGATTTATCCAGCCAGATCTGTTGGCTGAAGACAGTGTGGCAGATAATTAGCTTCTTCTTCTGGCTTTTCCTTTGAGGAGGAGATCTTATCGCAAGGTAGAGGGACAACCAGTATTTCCCTTACACACCATCACTATCAACAGTGAAATTTCAAAGCCCATCATTGGTCATTGCCTTACCAGTCTCGAAGTGTCGACTCCCGTTCTGCAGCAAGTCCTCAAACTGGATGGTGCAGTTGGCCACAAAATCGTCGTATCCAATGGGAGAATCATGGAAAACCGCCAACTCGATCTTCTTGCGTTGGAGACGTCCGTTGAAAAGTCATCGTGCCAGGCAGGGCTGTGGTCTTGGCTTTGGTAGAGGTCTGTATCATCGAATCATCCACATTGACAGCAATATAGGGGTCCAACAAGAAAGTCTGCGGCCGGGGACCTACTGCATGCTTAACGACCAAGCCGTGGGCTTCAGGTTCACCGCTCGCAAATCCGAATTTTCAACAAGCCATTGAATACAACCATGGTGGGGGGAGACGTGGGGTTTGGGGGTGGGGTGGGGAGGTGGACAGTCTCCCACAGAGGTGCAACTAGACTAGCAAAGCTACAGGACTTGAATAAATAACGTATAAATCAGGGTTTGGCAAACAATTCATAGGAATGTAGCCATCAGTTTGCACCTCTATTACAGAAAAATGACATACACACTGGACAGGATGAGTGTGGACGGGGGTGGGGGTTGCAGGCAAACCTGGACCCAGGAGTGGTAACGGAATTGAAGGGGTGGGGAAGATGTCCCTCTGAAAATCCACAGCTAATCCTGCTGACGCCTGCTACCTACGTATTAAACCATCCATGGGGCTGGAAGTGTCAGTGCAATGTGGGTCTTCCCTGCCAAAATGTGCAGCCTTTTTCCCCCCACCCCTTTAGTCTCCCTGGGAGTCTGAGTAACAAGATTCCCCCCCCACCAACCCCAACCAGGGAGCTGCTCACATCCGCATCAGCATTGGATACTCCTCACCCACATCCCCCCAAGGGACTGGAGTCTAGGCTGATTTCAGCTTGGGTGCAGGGGCGACAGATCAGAGGTAGAGGCCCACTGGATGGATCCCTTGTACTGCTGCTGTTGCTGCTTCCACTGCTGATTAGCAACACCCTAGCTCTCCTCCCCTCTCCTGTAATGCAGGAAATGCACAAAAGACGTCAGAGAGTGTGTGTGTCTGTGTTGTGAGTGAGAGGCAGGGAAAGCTCTGCTCAACAATGTACATTGTAACAATTCACTGATCAACGATACATTGTAACAATTCACTGATTGATTACCGATACATTGTACAATTCACAAATGTAACAATTCACATGATCACGATACATTGTAACAATTCACCCAATTACCGATACATTGTAACAATTCACTGATCACCGATACATTTTAACAATTCACTAATCACCGATACATTTAACAATTCACTAATCACCGATACATTGTAAACAATTCACTAATCACCGATACATTGTAACAATTCACTGGTTGATTACCGACACATTGTAACAATTCACATTGTAACAATTCAATGATCACGATAATTGTAACAATTCACCGATCACGATACATTGTAACAATTCACCAATTACCGATACATTTTAACAATTCAATAATCACCGATACATTGTAACAATTCACTGATTGATTGCCGATACATTGACAATTCACACATTGAACAATTCACTGATCACGATACATTGAAACAATTCACTGATCACTGATACATTGTAACAATTCCATGATCACTGATACATTGTAACAATCACTGATTGATTACCGATACATTGTAACAAGTCACTGATCATGATACATTGTAACAATTCACTGATCACTGATCATTGTAACAATTACTGATCACATGATACATTGTAAACAATTCCGATCCGATACATTGTAAACAATTACTGTTGATTACCATACATTGTAACAATTCATGATCGCCGATACAGTGTAACAATTCACTGATCATGATACATTGTAACAATTCACTGATCACGATACATTGTAACAATTCACTGATTGGTTACCGGTACATTGTAACAATTCACACATTGTAACAATTCACTGATCACGATACATTGCTAACAATTCACGATGCATTGTAACAATTACTGATTGATTACGGATACATTGTAAACAATGTCAACACATTGTAACAATTCACTGATCACCGATACATTGTAACAATTCACTGAACACTGATACATTGTAACAATTCACTGATCACTGATACATTGTAACAATTCAATGATCACCGATACATTGTAACAATTCACTGATTGATTACCGATACATTGTAAACAATTCACACAATGTAACAATTCACTGATTACCGATACATTGTAACAATCACTGTCATGATAAATTGAACATTCCTGATCACCGATACATGTAAAAAATTCACAGATCACCGACACATGTTAACAATTCACTGATTGATTACCGATACTTGTAACAATTCACAAATCACAGATACATTGTCACAATTCACTGATTGATTACCGAAACATTGTAACAATTCAAACCACTATCGATACATGTAACAATTCACCGATTACTGATGCATTGTAACAATTCACCCATTGCCGATCATTGTAACAATTCACCCATTTCCAATACAGTTGTAACAATTCACGGATTACCGATTCATTGTAACAATTCACGGATTACTGATACATGTAACAATCCACTGATTACCGATACATTGTTAGCAATTTACGGATGCCGATACATTGTAACAGTTTGCTGATACCTGATACATTGTAACAATTCGCTGATTACCCGATAATTGTAACAATTCAGATCACCGATATATTGTAACAATCATGGGTAACTGGTCCTTGTTACAATTCAGGGATTACCGGTACATTGTAAACAATTCAATATATTACGATACATTGTAAACAATTCAAGGATCACTGGTTCCTTGTTACAATTCACGGATATCCGTTCTTTGTTACAATTCACAGATTACGGTTCCTTGTTACAATCACAGATAACGGTTCCTTGTTACAATTCACGGATTACCGGTTCCTTGTTACAATTCATGGATATCCGTTCTTGGTTTAAATTCACGATTACGGTCCTTGTTACAATTCACAGATTACCGGTTCCTTGTTACAATTCACGTATTACCGGTTCCTGTTACAATTCAAGGACTTACGGTTCCTGTTACAATTCACGGATTACCGGTTCCTTGTTACAATTCACGGATTACCGGTTCCTTGTTACAATTCCCGGATTACCGGTTCCTTGTACAATTCACGGATTACAGTTCCCTTGGTACAATTACAGACTACCGGTTCCTTGTTACATTCAGGGTTACCGGTTCCTTGGTACAAATTACAGATACGGTCCTTGTTACAATTCAGGGATTACCGGTTCCTTGTTACAATTCAGGGATTACGGTTCCTTGTTACAATTACGGATTACCGGTTCCTTGTTACAATTCACAGATTACGGTCCTTGTTACATTCACGGATTACCGGTTCCTTGTTTCAATTCACGGATTACCGGTTCCTTGTTACAATTCACGGATTACCGGTTCCTTGTTACAATTCAGGGATTACAGGTTCCTTGTTACAATTCAAGATTACCATTCCTGTTCAATTAAGGATTACCGGTTCCTTGTTACAATTACGATTCGGTTTCTTGTTACATCACGGATTACCGGTTCCTTGTTAAAATTCACAGATTACCGGGCTTGGTACAATCAGGGATTACCGATTCCTTGGTACATTCAGGGAACCGGTTCCTTGTTACAATTCAGGATTACCGGTTCCTTGTTAAAATTCACAGATTACCGGTTCCTGTTACAATCCAGGGATTACGATTCCTTGTTACAATTTACGGATTACCGGTTCCTTGTTACAATTCACGGAATTACGGTTCCTTGTTAAAATCACAGATTACGGTTCCTTGTTACAATCCAGGGATTACCGATCCTTGTTACAATCAGGGATTACGGTTCCTTGTTACAATTCAGGGATACCGGTTCCTTGTTACAATTCACGGATTACGGTTCCTGTTACAATTCAGGAATTACCGGTTCCCGGGGGGCAGGGCTGCAGATGAATGCAGATAAGGGTCAGGAACACAAAGAGCCTTATTATTCCTGAGAACTATTTAGTTAGGGGGGGAGGCGTTAAGGTAGGTACACCATACAATTTTCCTCCAGACCAACTGTTCGAAGCTTTGTTCCGGTCGGCCAGGAGGAAAGACTGTGGTTGCGGCAAAAGCAGCCCCGCGAAGGGCGCGGTATTGCTTGCCGAAGGGATTTGCCCAGTCTTGTGGGAGGAGACAGAAGGAGAAAGACAGACAACCTTCCAATGAGTAATGGTAGGATATAAGAGGGGGCTAGAGAACAAAAACACTTTACATTCACAGCTAAGCTATTTAGTAATAGCAATTGGGATTAACAGTGTACTTACCCTTTAAAGGAGCAAAACAAAAGCTGTGAAAACAGAACCAACCTTGTCTCTTTGCTTCTCATTGTCTAACCCTAAAGCGTGGGTACACACCATACAATAATTCAGCCAGACCAACCGTCATTTCAGTGTTTTGCGGTGGGCCAAATTATGTATGGGTTCTTCTTGCGGCCGCGACGACCGCCGACCGATTCATCTGAAATGGATGAACGCAGGATCCTCTGTGAATTCATGTTGGGTCGTGAATAATTGTCAGACGCAGTGCTTTTACTGAGACCGACAGTTCTTCCTCATGCTGACCGCTGGAAGCCTGGAACGGTCGGTCAAGGGGAAGGATTGGAACATGTGTACCCAGCTTAAGGATTGTAGACACAAACAGGGAACTCCTGCACACCGTGTAAGGTCGTACATGCTGGGGGCTATTCATGGTACCATAGCCAATGGTAATAATTGAGTTGAGATAATCCCTGGACAGTAGAGTGCGGGTGTGTTAAAGTTGAAGAGTGCAGCTTGCCATGGGCGTGACATTATGTCAGCTGTGGCATGCAGTGAGTACAGCTTGCATGGGCATGCATTATGTCAGCTGACATGCAGTGAGTGCAGCTTGCATGGGCGTTGCATTAAGTCAGCTGACATGCAGGGAGTGCAGCTTGCATGGGGGGTGCATTAAATCAGCTGACATGGCAGGGAGTGCAGCTTGCAGGGGCGTGAATTAGTCAGCTGACATGCAGGGAGTGCAGCTTGCATGGGCGTGAATTGTCAGCTGACATGCAGGGAGTGCAGACTTGCATGGGGCGTGAATTAAGTCAGCTGACATGCAGGGAGTGCAGCTTGCATGGGCGTGAATTATGTCAGCTGACATGCAGGGAGTGCAGCTTGCATGGGCATGAATTATGTCAGCTGACATGCAGGGAGTGCAGCTTGCATGGGCGTGAATTATATCAGCTGACATGCAGGGAGTGCAGCTTGCACGGGCATGAATTATGTCAGCTAACATGCAGTGAGTACAGCTTGCATGGGCATGCATTATGTCAGCTGACATGCAGTGAGTGCAGCTTGCATGGGCATGAATTATGTCAGCTGACATGCAGGGAACTTCACCGCAATCTTAATAAAGGATTAGTCCAGACTAACCTGGCAAATAAAAAACGTACGTGCTGTAGCTCCTTAACAAAAAATATATTGTGAGGTAGGGATAATCAATCCAACCTCCCTGCCTCAGGTACTTTCCATTTTTAAAAAGTTTAATTTTAGAGTAAAGTTATCCTTAAAATATTCTTAAAAATGTAGCATATCCTAGGGGTGCTGTGGAAACAAGTTAATTACCCGAAAGTCTCCACTCCTTATTTGCATATGTTAAGGGGAGAGCTCATTGCCTTTTACTCTCCCTATCTTATTTAATTTCTTAGTGATATTATTTCAGTTCCTAATATTGCAATTTTGGAGTTACAGGGGTGATTTACCTATATACAAATTTTAATTTAAGCTGGACTTGCCCTTTAAGCATAAAGTAGGATTGTTTAGTTATTAAAAGAGTACTTGCCATTTACTCAAATAGGAGCTAAAAAAAACGTGTCCTGTTTTAAATTCTTCTGGCCCTTTAAATCGTGGTGCGGATATTTGACCATTAAAATGAAGTGTAGATTATAGTACGACAGTGTGAGGATCCTCAAATCCTTCAATAACTTGGGAGAAATGGGGAATGGAATTGTAATATTTTCATGGCTGATGTAATCCCAGCAAATTCTATTTTCAATCCAATCACGGTCCATAAAGGAGATTGACAGCCAGACTACATTAACTACTTAGCTTTTCATCCGCCAGTTACAAATAGAAAATGGAATGTGGTTACTAGGATGAATGGGCTTTCAGGCTGGAGGCCGATGGAACTCCCCAGCGCACGGTAAAGGTTTCCAGTCCACTACTATGGGGTGTAGTGTGCCCTCGGCTTAACTGCAGAATTTCCACATTGGACTGAAAAAACTTTAAATAAAAAAATAAAAAACACAGGTGGATGTCCAGATGTTTGCAAACTACAACCCCCAGCATTCCCTGGCAGCAGGCTAATTTCCCATTTTCTATAAGGTAACATTGAAAGCCAGCAGTAGAGTTATAAAGGACAGTAATTTAGGGGGGGGCGTGTCTCGGAGGACTGGTAAGATGTTCTGGGAGGACAATAAAGAAAACAGCAATAAAGAAAACTACTAATTTTATCTCACTGTGGTGTAAACACATCTGTATATTCTATTCGTCTTTTCTAGGTACACACAAGGAGATATTTGAGCCGGCCAACCTATATTTTCGGTGTGAACGGTCGACCGACCCAAAATATCTGCTAGTGTGTATCTTAAGGGCTGCATTTTATTAAGCTAAAATATTTTTTTTCTTACTTATATCCAGACACTGGTGATTTCATTGATGTAAGAATTGGCTCTTTAGTAATTTGCTTACAGAAATACAGCATTAAAAATGTATCTTTGTTCCCAGAAGACAAATACTGGTTTCCACCCCTTTTCCTGATTTACGGTCTGGGGACACATCAGTTTTATCCAGGAAGTGAGAGAATATCTATCAAATCAGCTAATTTTTATTCCTCTAGTCAGAGGAGGGGGGATTAGAAGGTGTTTAGGCGTTTACTGTAGATAAGATGTTTGTGTCTTATATTTCTATTGTTTTGTAAAGAAAATCCCATAAAAAAAAAGGGATAGGGCTAGTACACATGGGCCAACCAAAATCCATATTTCTGCCTGATTAATCAGTTTCTACTGATACATCAAGTCTGTCGGTTAGGAATAAAAGCTGTACGCTTATCGTTTGGCACAAACCAATGAGGAGGCCTACATGAGAAGAAAGTGGCTGGGTCATAATAAACGAATAACAGATGTTCATCCCACAAATATCAAAACTTTGTATATCTAGGCTAAGGATTCCTATGGAAAGCAAAACAATCTCCAAGAAAACTTTCTGCAGAAGAAAATAAACAACATAATGCGGTGCAGCTTTTTATATGAGGTCTGGACCTATTATAAAGTCTGTTTGACTACTATAACCGATACGAGAACCAATATTGTGGTCTTGGGAATAACTTGCATTAGGAGGAAAGAGCAATGAACCTGTCTTGTCAGGGAACCTTCAGTTCTACCAGATCACTGACTTGGACTCCAGATGTGCGGTTGGAATTCTGGATTGATGCACGTGCTTTCTATACACAGTAAATACCATTTGTGCGAACAGCTAAGCAGTTCCAGGTACACAATAGATGGTAAGTAAAGCCATTCTGCCTTCTGCAACATTTGCTAAGCACTGCACCTGACATTGTTCCTCTATTTCCATAATCCTCCTTCCTTAGTGCTTTACTTAAAGAGAAATGTAAGCAGCACGCCCCTAGACCTAGAGTCCGTTTAGGTTCACTTTTTAAATCTGCTCCTAGCATGAGAAATCATACTTGCAAGTTCGAGATCCACCGCTGCTTCGGGTCTCTTCACTCCCTCTCACTGCGGTGTGTGTTTCTTTTCTGTTCCCGAGCGGCGGCAGTGGAGGCTTATCCGGGAATGGCAGTCAGTGATTGGCTGTGTGTTGGTGGACGCGGAGATTGTAAGTATGATTTCTCATGCTGGAAGCAGATTTAAAAAGTGCAACCTAAAAGAACTCTAGGTTTAGGGGGGCGCTGCCTGACATACGAATTTGGTTACAGGGGGTGGACTTCCCTTTAAAAGGGCATGTTCACCCCTCAAACGAAACATTATATATGGAGAAATCATCCACTTATCCTAAAACCACAATAATTAAAGTCTGACAGATGTTGGACTAACCTGGTATTAACCAAAATGTTCTTCTCCCCTTCCTTCCACCTCGCAAAAAGATTCCCCTTCTCTCCAAGCTCTTTTACAAGCTCGCAACATGCTCAGGAGGCAGCTGGGGGAATAACATTATGTCAACTGTCACTCCATTACTGAAAGAACCAGGAAGCAGAAGTTGGGGTAACAGAACATTGGGCATTTTAGTTTATGGTGCCCATAGACGGATCATATTATTGGCCAAAATTCACATTTCACAGATCTCAAACTTTTCCCAAAAGTTGCTAGTTGTTATAACTGCTTAATACATGTTTCAATGCCTGGTCTTAAACAGGAAACAAAGGCCATAACATGGCTGACATTTTGGCCCAGTAGATCCCCAGTCTGATATGTTGATTGGATCCACCAGGGATCGTTGGTAGACCCACAGCAACCAATTACTTGATCCAATTACGTATTGCTGCTACAATATGTAGGTCAAGTTTTAATAGACCTGGGTAAAACTATAATATGCTATGGAGGCAGTTGTGCCCTACCATAAAGCAAAACTGAAACATTTGCTCAGGGCGCGCCCCTGCGGAACACTTGAAAGGCGGCAGTTAAAAAAATCCTCCTTCCTGCAATACCGCATTTCAGCACCAGTCCACCAATCAGTGTTGTCAGCCAACAGTCAGTGTTGTCAGCCTCTGTTCACCAGTCATTATAAGTTAGCCCACCATACCCCCTCCACAAGCCATGCCTATGTTCCATGATGAAGCCATACCGCTTAAATGTCGTCCCTGTCTGCAATAGGTGGCATTTAAAAGTTGTTTCAGGTGTCAAAAAACTTAGGAACACCCATGTATGAGGCCGAGAGCTCCATTTTTATTCACATAAGGCACTTTCTGGTCCAAATATCTAAATGGGGATTGCAATAAATTCTCTAGATAACTTGTTTGCCTGTAGCTATAAGCAGATTAAAAAATAATCTTTACTATAAACTGTGAAAACCCTTTCTAAACAGGCTGCAATGTCATATTTTTAGGGACCACTAAACCCCCAAATAGCTATTCCCACTGAATCTATAATTCAATGGAAGTAAAAAAGCAATATCCACTTCGCGTTTTAGCTGGCGTTAAAGAGTTAATAGCTTTAGACGCCTTACCCTTACTTCAAAGAAAAAAAGATTTGTAACAAATAGTTACAAGTCAGAGTCAGGCAGGGAATTGACCTTCCCGACCTGTAACAATTTTGTAATGATATGTGAGAAGTGGTAGTAAAACCTTTAAAGCTATTAACTCGTTAATGACAGCCAAAAGGGAGGTAGGTATCTTGCACTACCTCTTATACAAATATAGATTCAGGTTATTTTGGGGGTTAAAGTGAAGCCATTGTATTAGGTGCATCTGTAAGGCTGGGTAACATAGGTGAATTTTCCGTTTGCCACAAGCGGCGATCGGCCGGGATAAATCACCATCGGTCGTGGCAAAAATTGCCGCGACCAGCAGATCACCACGACTGATTGGGCGGACCTTTGGAGACCAAAGGCGTACATTGAGGTGTGCTGGAGTGTAATTTACTAAAAGCTTTGGAGGACCTTAGGAGACCACATGATCAGCTGTGATTTACGTCACGTCCAGTTGCCCGTTCGCCCGATACGGATGTGTCGGTAAATCCCGGGCAGCTGTTTTCCCGGCCGAATGACCGAAATTTACAAAAATATGGTTGTTTGCCAAAAAAAAATTGCCTTGTGTGAACCCAGCCTAAGTGTATGGTCAAACTCAGCTGGCAAATTCCTCCCCAGGGAAGATGAACTCATAAGATGTAGCAGCGAGAGGAGCAACAGCTGACTTGGCAGGCAAGAAACGCCCCTATGCTGGGTACACACATGGAAGAAGTTTTAAAGATGACAGAGAATCTGCAGGATTAGAGATCATACAACACACAGTCCTGCATAGGGAGAACGCCTGGAATTTAGTAAAGGAAGGCAGTTTTGGTCAGTTCTGAACCATCCCGAGGTCAATGGTAACCATTCGCCAGCCCCCAGGAATGTGTCTGAACTGCGGTACATGCTTATGATACAGCGGATAGATACATACAACATACATAGATGATAATTAGATAGGAGATAGATAGATAGATAGATAGATAGATAGATAGATAGATGTAAATAGATAGATAGATGGACAGATAGATAGATGATAAATAGATAGATAGATAGATGATAGATAGAAAGATAGAAAGATAGATAGATAGATAGATAGATGATAGAGAGATAGATAGAGAGATAGATAGATGATAGTAGATAGATGATAAATGTAGATAGATAGATGATTGATAGATAGATAGATAGAATATGATAGATAGATAGATAGATATATAGATAGAAAGATAGAGATAGATAGATGAATATGATAGACGATATAATATGATGAAAGATAGACTAGATGATATATAGATAGATAATAGATATGATAGATAGATATAGATAATAAAGATAATAGATATATAGATAGATAATAGATATATAGAAGATAGATAGACAGACCGTAGATAGATAGATACAAGATGATAGATAGATATATGATAGTAGCTATCTAGCTAGATAGATAGACAAGAAGTGTGGACTCTACCTTAAATAGTTCAATCTGTTCATGGATATCCAACAAAGTAAAAGTTCCAGGCACTCTCAGGTCTTGTGCAAAACGTATTTTTATTGAATGTGCAAACAAACACAAGTAGCAAAGTTTCGGTCCCCCTCTTGGACCTTTATCAAGCCATCTGTGTTGTTGCACATTTATAAAAAGATAGAATAGATGATATATAATAGATAGATAGATAGCTAGATAGACAATGGATGGATGGATGGATGGATGGATGGATAGATAGATAGATATTCGACAAAAGATAGATAGATAGATAGACAAGGGAGATGGATGATAGATAGATAGACAGACAATAGATAGATAGATAGATAGACAATGATGGATGGATGGATAGATAGAGACAGACGATTAGATCGATAGATAGATAGATAGATAGTAGATAGATAGATAGATAGATAGATAGATAGATAGAAGATAGATAGATAGATAGATAGATAGATAGATAGATAGATAGATAGATAGATAGATAGATAGTAGATAGAATAGATAGATAGACAATGGATGGATGGATGGATAGATAGATAGATAGACAGACAATAGATAGATAGACAATGATGGAGATGGATGGATGGATAGAGTAGTAGATAGATAGATAGTAGACAGACAATAGAGAATGATAGACAGGATGGATGGATGGAGATAGAGATAGACAGACAATAGATAGAATAATAGACAGACAGATAGAGATAGAGACAGAACAGATAGATATAGAAGATAGATAAATAGAGACAGACGATAAGATAGATGACAACAGACAGACAATAGATAGAAGACAGACAGATATTTAGTTCTTTTTAGGTATGTCATAAGCAATAATGACAGAGATAGAAGAAATCCAATGGATCTGCATCCAAGGTCCTGTAGTTGACAAATGATGCATTAGAAAAGATATGAATATTTTAGGAAGTGGGGTTAGGGAGGTCACACAGAGAAGTGGACTCTACATACAAATGAGCCCCTGGCAGACCTCTGTTGCAGAGACAATAGAGATAAAAATAACATAGGAATTGTTGGCACCTTACGCTTAGTACAACCTACAAAATTGCCCGACACATTCAATGTTCTGGTGGTGGGCTAATTATTGAATGTTTCTCTTGCGCATCGACGAACGCGACTGTTATTGCAGTACCAGCCATGGATGCATTCGGTTGTTGGCTTACATATCGAGCTGCTTTTGGTGATGGTAACCTTCCGACATATGACTGAGTCGAAGCCAGAAAACGGTCAGTCGAGAAGGATTGCAACATGTGTATCAGTTAACGACATCACAGTAAACTGGATTATAAGGACTGATAAACCTAAGGATTGCACTCATCGGGGGGCTCAAAAATGGAAGTAAAAAACAAAAAAGGGAATTGGAGCTCAGAAGGTGGGGAGGAGGAGAGAAGGAGGGAGAGACGGGGAGTAAGAGAAGGGGAAGAGAAACTGATAAATGAGAAGGAGAAGGAAGAGCTGATAAAAAAGGAGGAGCTCACAGGTCTCCCATCCCCAACACACCTCAAACACTCGATACAAACGTTTTCTGAAAGTGGACACAAGGAATAAAGATAAATAGAATCTCGGGCCAGATTCATTCATGGTTTTCAACAAGGGGCTAGATAAGAAAAACAATTCAGGGTTATCAGGTTTTTCTAAGCCACCATCGAAAGACACGCAAACCACAGAGCAAACCACAGAGCCTCACCTACAGGCCATTCGTATAGATACATAAGAGTGACAGCAGCCTATGGAGAAAGATTATAATGGGACCAATAGTGAAATTGCCTAATTCCTGTGCTAACCATGTGATTACACCTACACTTGATCAGAATTGTACTTTGGTATATACAGGGAGATGCAATGAAAGTTTTATCGTTGAAAATGGTGCTAATTTTGTCCCAAACCAATCAGATCTTATTAATATTTGAAAGCTAACATCTGATTGGTTGGGGCAAAATGAGCACCATTTTAAACGATAAGAACTTTTATGAATCTCCCTGAATATTGTTAAAATGGTGCTAATTTTGTCCCAACCAATCAGATGTTGGCTTTCAAATGGTAAATAACATCTGATTGGTTGGGGCAAAATTAGCACCATTTTAACAATATTCAGGGTTATTCAATAAAAGTTTTATCATTTAAAATGGTGCTCATTTTTTCCAACCAATCAGATGTAAGCTTACAAATGTTACATAAGATCTGATGTTTGGGGCAAAATGAGCACCATTTAAACGATAAGAACTTTTATTAATTCTCCCTAAAGAACGTTTATTGCATCTCTAGGATATTAAGGGTCTACACCATAGTGTCCCAGCACCAGCCTCTCTCATAGGCCACTCTATCCCAATCTCTGAGCCCCAGCAGTGTAGAGGGACTACAGGTAGTTACCTAATGTACCACAGACACGTTAAGACGGCCTGCGATCCATATATGCCCTTTGTACACTAGTGATATGGGGATACTTGCCTAGGAGATTGGGGTTCTACATCCATAAATGATTTCTGTTCTGCAGCAGCTGCGGGCTTCTCTTGTTAACCCTGGACATATTAGAGACACGTGCTTTGCTCAGGGAATCCGTGTCCTGTGCCACAGGCCACATGCAGAGCCTGTGGAAGGAAAAGCCCTGTCATTCCACGCTGGAGGATTTCCTCCATACTACAACAATAGGAAGATCAGAGGGAAGGGAAGAAGAGGATGGGGGGGGGGGGAGATCTATTCTTCTTATCAAACCCCATCACATGACAACCATTCACAAAAAGTCAATTACAATGAAACCTCCTTAGCTATAGATATATATACACTCCACATTACAACACAACCTGCATATCGCACACCCATACATCCACCATATGTCATGGGTGTTGACATTTGACAAAATATCCCTGTATCTTTATAGAAACAAATTAGACTTACCTCTTAGTAGGCTACACAGAACTGGCCTACTGAGCGTTTAGCGCACAGATTTATCCAGCCAGATCTGTTGGCTGAAGACAGTGTGGCAGATAATTAGCTTCTTCTTCTGGCTTTTCCTTTGAGGAGGAGATCTTATCGCAAGGTAGAGGGACAACCAGTATTTCCCTTACACACCATCACTATCAACAGTGAAATTTCAAAGCCCATCATTGGTCATTGCCTTACCAGTCTCGAAGTGTCGACTCCCGTTCTGCAGCAAGTCCTCAAACTGGTGGTGCAGTTGGCCACAAAATCGTCGTATCCAATGGGAGAATCATGGAAAACCGCCAACTCGATCTTCTTGCGTTGGAGACGTCCGTTGAAAAGTCATCGTGCCAGGCAGGGCTGTTGGTCTTGGCTTTGGTAGAGGTCTGTATCATCGAATCATCCACATTGACAGCAATATAGGGGTCCAACAAGAAAGTCTGCGGCCGGGGACCTACTGCATGCTAACGACCAAGCCGTGGGCTTCAGGTTCACCGCCTCGCAAATCCGAATTTTCAACAAGCCATTGAATACAACCATGGTGGGGGGAGACGTGGGGTTTGGGGTGGGGTGGGGAGGTGGACAGTCTCCCACAGAGGTGCAACTAGACTAGCAAAGCTACAGGATTGAATAAATAACGATATAAATCAGGGTTTGGCAAACAATTCATAGGAATGTAGCCATCAGTTTGCACCTCTATTACAGAAAAATGACATACCACTGGACAGGATGAGTGTGGACGGGGGTGGGGGTTGCAGGCAAACCTGGACCCAGGAGTGGTAACGGAATTGAAGGGGTGGGGAAGATGTCCCTCTGAAAATCCACAGCTAATCCTGGCTGACGCCTGCTACCTACCGTATTAAACCATCCATGGGGCTGGAGAGTGTCAGTGCAATGTGGGTCTTCCCTGCCAAAATGTGCAGCCTTTTTCCCCCCACCCCTTTAGTCCCTGGGAGTCTGAGTAACAAGATTCCCCCCCCACCAACCCCAACCAGGGAGCTGCTCACATCCGCATCAGCATTGGATACTCCTCACCCACATCCCCCCAAGGGACTGGAGTCTAGGCTGATTTCAGCTTGGGTGCAGGGGCGACAGATCAGTGGTAGAGCGCCCACTGGATGGATCCCTTGTACTGCTGCTGTTGCTGCTTCCACTGCTGATTAGCAACACCCTAGCTCTCCTCCCCTCTCCTGTATGCAGGAAATGCACAAAGACGTCAGAGAGTGTGTGTGTCTGTGTGTGTGAGTGAGAGGCAGGGAAAGCTTCATGCTCAACAATGTACATTGTAACAATTCACTGATCAACGATACATTGTAACAATTCACTGATTGATTACCGATACATTGTACAATTCACAAATGTAACAATTCACATGATCACGATACATTGTAACAATTCACCCAATTACCGATACATTGTAACAATTCACTGATCACCGATACATTTTAACAATTCACTAATCACCGATACATTTAACAATTCACTAATCACCGATACATGTAAACAATTCACTAATCACCGATACATTGTAACAATTCACTGGTTGATTACCGACACATTGTAACAATTCACATTGTAACAATTCATGATCACGATAATTGTAACAATTCACCGATCACGATACATTGTAACAATCACCAATTACCGATACATTTTAACAATTCAATAATCACCGATACATTGTAACAATTCACTGATTGATTGCCGATACATTGACAATTCCACATTGAACAATTCACTGATCACGATACATTGAAACAATTCACTGATCACTGATACATTGTAACAATTCATGATCACTGATACATTGTAACAATCACTGATTGATTACCGATACATTGTAACAAGTCACTGATCATGATACATTGTAACAATTCACTGATCCTGATCATTGTAACAATTACTGATCACATGATACATTGTAAACAATTCACGATCCGATACATTGTAAACAATTACTGTTGATTACCATACATTGTAACAATTCTGATCGCCGATACAGTGTAACAATTCACTGATCATGATACATTGTAACAATTCACTGATCACGATACATTTGTAACAATTCACTGATTGGTTACCGGTACATTGTAACAATCACACATTGTAACAATTCACTGATCACGATACATTGTAACAATTCACCGATGCATTGTAACAATTACTGATTGATTACGGATACATTGTAAACAATCAACACATTGTAACAATTCACTGATCACCGATACATTGTAACAATTCACTGAACACTGATACATTGTAACAATTCACTGATCACTGATACATTGTAACAATTCAATGATCACCGATACATTGTAACAATTCACTGATTGATTACCGATACATTGTAAACAATTCACACAATGTAACAATTCACTGATTACCGATACATTGTAACAATCACTGTCATGATAAATTGAACATTCCTGATCACCGATACATGTAAAAATTCACAGATCACCGACACATGTTAACAATTCACTGATTGATTACCGATACCTTGTAACAATTCACAATCACAGATACATTGTCACAATTCACTGATTGATTACCGAAATTGTAACAATTCAACCACTATCGATACATGTAACAATTCACCGATTACTGATGCATTGTAACAATTCACCCATTGCCGATATCATTGTAACAATTCACCCATTTCCAATACAGTTGTAACAATTCACGGATTACCGATTCATTGTAACAATTCACGGATTACTGATACATGTAACAATCCACTGATTACCGATACATTTGTAGCAATTTACGGATTGCCGAACATTGTACAGTTTGCTGATACCTGATACATTGTAACAATTCGCTGATTACCGATAATTGTAACAATTCAGATCACCGATATATTGTAACAATCATGGGTAACTGGTTCCTTGTTACAATTCAGGGATTACCGGTACATTGTAAACAATTCAATAATTACGATACATTGTAAACAATTCAAGGATCACTGGTTCCTTGTTACAATTCACGGATATCCGTTCTTTGTTACAATTCACAGATTACGGTTCCTTGTTACAATCACAGATAACGGTTCCTTGTTACAATTCACGGATTACCGGTTCCTTGTTACAATTCATGGATATCCGTCTTGTTTAAATTCACGATTACGGTCCTTGTTACAATTCACAGATTACCGGTTCCTTGTTACAATTCACGTATTACCGGTTCCTGTTACAATTCAAGGACTTACCGGTTCCTGTTACAATTCACGGATTACCGGTTCCTTGTTTACAATTCACGGATTACCGGTTCCTTGTTACAATTCCCGGATTACCGGTTCCTTGTTACAATTCACGGATTACAGTTCCCTTGGTACAATTACAGACTACCGGTCCTTGTTACATTCAGGGTTACCGGTTCCTTGTACAATTACAGATACGGTCCTTGTTACAATTCAGGGATTACCGGTTCCTTGTTACAATTCAGGGATTACGGTTCCTTGTTACAATTACGGATTACGGTTCCTTGTTACAATTCACAGATTACGGTCCTTGTTACATTCACGGATTACCGGTTCCTTGTTACAATTCACGGATTACCGGTTCCTTGTTACAATTCACGGATTACCGGTTCCTTGTTACAATTCAGGGATTACAGGTTCCTTGTTACAATTCAGGGATTACCAGTTCCTGTTCAATTAAGGATTACCGGTTCCTTGTTACAATTACGATTCGGTTTCTTGTTACAATCACGGATTACCGGTTCCTTGTTAAAATTCACAGATTACCGGCTTGGTACAATCAGGGATTACCGATTCCTTGGTACAATTCAGGGAACCGGGTTCCTTGTTACAATTCAGGATTACCGGTTCTGTTAAAATTCACAGATTACCGGTTCCTGTTACAATCCAGGGATTACCGATTCCTTGTTACAATTTACGGATTACCGGTTCCTTGTTACAATTCACGGAATTACGGTTCCTTGTTAAAATCACAGATTACGGTTCCTTGTTACAATCCAGGGATTACCGATCCTTGTTACAATTCAGGGATTACGGTTCCTTGTTACAATTCAGGGATACCGGTTCCTTGTTACAATTCACGGATTACGGTTCCTGTTACAATTCAGGAATTACCGGTTCCCGGGGGGCAGGGCTGCAGATGAATGCAGATAAGGGTCAGGAACACAAAGAGCCTTATTATTCCTGAGAACTATTTAGTTAGGGGGGGAGGCGTTAAGGTAGGTACACTCATACAATTTTCCTCCAGACCAACTGTTCGAAGCTTTGTTCCGGTCGGCCAGGAGGAAAGACTGTGGTTGCGGCAAAAGCAGCCCCGCGAAGGGCGCGGTATTTGCTTGCCGAAGGGATTTGCCCAGTCTTGTGGGAGGAGACAGAAGGAGAAAGACAGACAACCTTCCAATGAGTAATGGTAGGATATAAGAGGGGGCTAGAGAACAAAAACACTTTACATTCACAGCTAAGCTATTTAGTAATAGCAATTGGGATTAACAGTGTACTTACCCTTTAAAGGAGCAAAACAAAAGCTGTGAAAACAGAACCAACCTTGTCTCTTTGCTTCTCAATTGTCTAACCCTAAGCTGGGTAACACCATACAATAATTCAGCCAGACCAACCGTCATTTCAGTGTTTTGCGGTGGGCCAAATTATGTATGGGTTCTTCTTGCGGCCGCGACGACCGCCGACCGATTCATCTGAAATGGATGAACGCAGGATCCTCTGTGAATATCATGTTGGGTCGTGAATAATTGTCAGACGCAGCTGCTTTTACTGAGACCGACAGTTCTTCCTCTGCTGACCGCTGGAAGCCTGGAACGGTCGGTCAAGGGGAAGGATTGGAACATGTGTACCCAGCTTAAGGATTGTAGACACAAACAGGGAACTCCTGCACACCGTGTAAGGTCGTACATGCTGGGGTGCTATTCATGGTACCATAGCCAATGGTAATTAATTGAGTGAGATAATCCCTGGACAGTAGAGTGCGGGTGTGGTTAAAGTGAAGAGTGCAGCTTGCATGGGCGTGAATTATGTCAGCTGGCATGCAGTGAGTACAGCTTGCATGGGCATGCATTATGTCAGCTGACATGCAGTGAGTGCAGCTTGCATGGGCTGCATTAAGTCAGCTGACATGCAGGGAGTGCAGCTTGCATGGGCGGTGCATAATCAGCTGACATGCAGGGAGTGCAGCTTGCAGGGCGGAATTAGTCAGCTGACATGCAGGGAGTGCAGCTTGCATGGCGTGAATTGTCAGCTGACATGCAGGAGTGAGTGCAGCTTGAATGGGCTGTGAATTAAGTCAGCGACATGCAGGGAGTGGCTTGCATGGGCGTGAATTATGTCAGCTGACATGCAGGGAGTGCAGCTTGCATGGGCTATGAATTAGGTCAGCTGACATGCAGGGAGTGCAGCTTGATGGGCGTGAATTATATCAGCTGACATGCAGGAGTGCAGCTTGCACGGGCATGAATTATGTCAGCTAACATGCAGTGAGTACAGCTTGCATGGGCATGGCATATGTCAGATGACATGCAGTGAGTGCAGCTTGCAGGGCATGAATTATGTCAGCTGACATGCAGGGAGTGCAGCTTGCATGGCTGAATTATGTCAGCTGACAATGCAGGGAGTGCGCTTGTCAGGCGGCGTGAATTATGTCAGCTGACATGCAGGGGGTGCAGCTTGCATGGGCGTGAATTAAGTCAGCTGACATGCGAGGGTTGCACAAACTACAGGACAACATTTAGTTTATAAGGGGACTATTTGTAAATAAAGTGACTTCCCACTTTTTCCACTTTAAAACATGTGTGTGTTGGTTTTTCAAATTGAGGAATTGTGCTGTTAATGAATGGTATAAGGTTGCACATGGGGTCCACATGAGGGTCCAGATTATGCATAGACATTAGGAGTGGACCTGTCTGTAAATTGTAATTCTGCAAAGTTCCCCTTTAAATTGGTCAGTCACTATACATTGAAATGCTGAAATCCCTGCATGTCTCTACATTAAACATGTAACATACATATAAGATCTTCATGACCCACCTTAGGTCGATTCCTCCTAACATCGTGATCCAATCGTGCTTTAATAATGCACACTAGTGGGGCCCAATTCATATTAATCGGAGCGCATGCAATCCGCATTTTTTGCAAAATTGCATGTGCTCTGATTGCGATTGGGCGATCTTGTGCACCAGCAGTGTGGCCTCACCCTTATTGGGAAAGGCGACTGTCTGGAATGTCTGCAGGTAACAGCTAGTGTATGTACCTTTAAATAGTTACACTATACAGAAATGCATTGCACAGAGCTGTGCTTAGATCAGGTTCACTTCATTATCCTCCCCCTGCAGCCCTGTACTATGTTATTTCTATAAGTGTAACTATTAAAGTTGTGATATTCAGAAATACATTACACAGAGCTGTGCTAAGATCAGGTTCACTTCATTATCCTCCCCTGCAGCTCTGTACTATGTTATTTCTATAAGTGTAACTATTAAAGTTGTGATATTGAGAAATACATTAAACAGAGCTGTGCTAAGATCAGGTTCACTTCATTATCCTCCCCCCTGCAGCTCTGTACTTTGTTATTTCTATAAGTGTAACTAATAAAGTTGTGATATTGAGAAATGCATTGCACAAAGCTGTGCTAAGATCAGGTTCACTTCATTATCCTCCCCCTGCAGCTCTGCAGTTTCAGGTTCATGTAAGAAAAGAAAAATTTTGCCCCAACCAATTGGGTGTTAGCTTTCAAATAGTAATTAACATTTGATTGGCTGGGGCAAAATTAGCACCATTTTTAACAATAAGAACTATTCTTACATAGGCTTGTATTGTTGTTATTATAAGTGTAACTATTAATGTTGGAGGGTATGATATGGCCTTTACATTATGGGAAATGTAACATGAGGTTAAACCATATAAAGCAGTATCCTTATGGTCAGGTCCACATAATTATCTTGGGTTCAATATCAGATCTACTAATTCATATACCGATCTGTCTGGGAGTTTGATTTAATGTGTGGATGATTATTCACCTCATTTACTTAACAGGTATTGCATTGAAATACAATCAACGCGTAGTGGGACCTGTGATTTCAAAATGAATGTTCCCCAGGCAGCAGATAGTCAAAGGCTTCAGTTGGCTCACCCATGTGTGGAGGGTACACCTGTCCTCCAACTTGATAATCTAAGACAATAATATTACATGGGAACCAGAGTTACAGTGCTTTAGTATTTTTCGGAGATGTGGCAATACATGTTTCAGACCTTACAGGTCTATCACCAGGTGCAATAATATGGACTACTTTCTGTTCTATGCTTCAGTATACAATACAATACAGCCTTGGATATTTCTTATAAAGGGATTGTTGTACCCTATCACCTCTTATTTACCGTACAGTAAGCTGCTATTATTTGATGTTGTCTTTAGGAGCTTAGCCCTTTCATCCTACCTGGATATTATATATTTACTGAGCCACTAAGATTCTGAATGAAACTTTGAGGTTCCAAATCCACAGTTAAATGACTTGCAGTACCACACAGTAGAACACTATTATTTCTATGCAGATTATTTGCCCTTAAATAAAGTCCTGCCTAGAAACAGCAATATCAATGATAAATATAATGTATTACTTTCTAGGTAATGCACCGGTGTTTATTTTTGTTTTCATGCTTTCACTTTTTTCTTTCTTGAAAACGTATATATTTGTGCTGAACTTACCCTTTAAGAACACAAGTGGTATCAGCAGTTGTGCCAAAAAACAGAGCAAAATGTATGTTTCAGACCATAGATTTTCTTGAGCCCCTTAACGCTTCACATCTTCCTCCACAGTTAGTCCTCCCTCCTAATATCATCCTGTTAAACTTCTATAGAACCTATAGAGTCTATAAAGCTAGTCACTGGCAGCAGAAGGGGGCGTTCCTGTTACAAAGTAGGATGGGTAAAAAAGGAGGAGCATAATTCATGTTCGGATCATTAGTTAAGTGAAAGGATTTTGAAAAATTGTAGTTGAAATTTTTTCCTTAAGAGGTTCTATTTAGAGCATAAACACATGAAATCCCCTGGTGCCCCAATACTTTCAAGCACAGTAGCCAAAGATGCCGTTTCACTCAGCCACCCTAACCTGGCATTGATGCATAAATTATTATTGTCAGGCAAAGTGTGTGATTGCTTTTACTTAGACAAATATTTACATGTGACTTGTCAGGAACCGGTCTCTGACATTCTACAGCCAGTAACACTGGGCTGGTTTCTAAAATCTCTTGTCCTTGTTAAAGGGCATGTCCACCATTAAATAAAAAAACTGGTGACTTCTCAGTTATCTGCCTGCAACTGAAACTGCTATTTTTTTTTTTACCTGTTGATTACATGCATTTGTAACAAGACATTTAATCATTAATTCTCTTCCATTCTGGCAATGATATCTGCCTCCCATTCTGCTCAATGAGCTTTTTATTAGCTTGAGCATGTGCAGAGGTGGCAGCAGTGGAATGAACAGTCAATCATTGTTTGGGATGACAGCAGTCACTGCCTTGATTGACAGCATGGAGGGAGGAGCCAGCGTATTCTTACAGAATGGGGACAGAAATTTTACTAAAATATCTGGTTAATAATACATCTAATAATGTGCTGTATATATCAGTTGGGGTTGGGGGACGGTAACCAATATGTGACCAGTTTTTTGGGTTTTTTTAAGAGTGGACATGCCCTTTAACCAATTCTTCTATACAATGAATTAAATGCAGAGTTTGCCGTATACAATTAGATAGTTATAATGTACGTTATCATATGCCAGGAAAATTACTACAAATCAATCCTGTTTCTGATGTTTTACCATTTGGCAACTGAAGCATAAAATTGGACTGGGGAAACTTATTAGGGTATTTTCTTGCATATTTGTATTTATATATGACTTAGAGCTAGCATGTAGCATGTATCTACTAATTGCAGTGACAAAACGCCAGGAACAGATGATCATTAGCAATGTAAGAAGAAAAGCTGATTCACAGTAAGAAGAATATCAGTTGCATTTCATGATGTATATATGCACACACAATGAATCTGATTGATAGAAGGATATGTTATGTGTGACCCCAACTTTAAGGAAAACTTAAACCTAGCCACATTTTATTTTCCTAAAATTTCCAAGATACTCCTCTAACTGCAACAAAACCTCTCATACAGGAAGAATCTTATATTACCGTCAAATCTATAGGGTCTGCATAGTCACCAATAATGGAAGTGATTCGTACTACTACTGCTATAGTGATTTAATCACAAATCTATAGTGTCTGCATTGTCACCAATAAAGGAAGTGAATCGTACTACTATTGCTTTAGTGATTTAATTACAAATCTATAGTGTCTGCATAGTCACCAATAAAGGAAGTGATTCCTACTACTATTGCTTTAGTGATTTAATTACAAATCTATAGTGTCTACATAGTCACCAATAAAGGAAGTGATTCGTACTACTATTGCTTTAGTGATTTAATTACAAATCTATAGTGTCTGCATAGTCACCAATAAAGGAAGTGATTCGTACTACTATTGCTTTAGTGATTTAATTACAAATCTATAGTGTCTGCATAGTCACCAATAAAGGAAGTGATTCGTACTACTACTGCTATAGTGATTTAACCACAAATCTATAGTGTCTGCATAGTCACCAATAAAGGAAGTGAATCGTACTACTACTGCTATAGTGATTTAATCACAAATCTATAGTGTCTGCATAGTCACCAATAAAGGAAGTGATTCGTACTACTACTGCTTTAGTGATTTAATTACAAATCTATGTGTCTGCATAGTCACCAATAAAGAAGTGATTCGTACTACTACTGCTATAGTGATTTAACAACAAATCTATAGTGTCTGCATAGTCACCAATAAAGGAAGTGAATCGTACTACATTGCTTAGTGTTTAATTACAAATCTATAGTGTCTGCATAGTCACCAATAAAGGAATGATTCTACTACTATGCTTAGTGATTTAATCTACAAATCTATAGTGTCTGCATAGTCACCAATAAAGGAAGTGATCGTACTACTACTTGCTTTAGTGATTTAATTACAAATCTATAGTGTCTGCATGTCACCAATAAAGGAAGTGATTCGTACTACTATGCTATTAGTGATTTAATTACAAATCTATAGTGTCTGCATAGTCACCAATAAAGAAGTGATTCGTACTACTACTTGCTATAGTGATTTAATCACAAATCTATAGTGTCTGCATTGTCACCAATAAAGGAAGTGATCTCTACTACTATTGCTTTAGTGATTTAATTACAAATCTATAGTGTCTGCATAGTCACCAGTAAAGGAAGTGATCGTACTACTATTGCTTTATTGATTTAATTACAAATCTATAGTGTCTGCATAGTCCACCAATAAGGAAGTATTCGTACTACTACTGCTATAAGTGATTTAACCACAAATCTATAGTGTCTGCATAGTCCCCAATAAAGGAAGGATTCGTACTATCTTATGCTGCTATAGTGATTTAACATCAAATCTATAGTGTCTGCATTGTCACCAATAAAGGAAGTGATCGTACCTACTTGCTATAGTGATTTAACCACAAATCATAGTGTCTGCATTGTCACCAATAAGGAAGCGATTCGTACTACTACTGCTATAGTGATTTAACCACAAATCTATAGTGTCTGCATGTCACCAATAAGGAAGGATTCGTACTACTACTGCTTTAGTGGATTTAATCACAATCTATAGTGTCTGCATTGTCACCAATAAAGGAAGTGATTCGTACTACTACTGCTATAGTGATTTAATCACAAATCTATAGTGTCTGCATAGTCACCAATAAAGGAAGTGATTCGTACTACTACTGCTATAGTGATTAACACAAATCTATAGTGTCTGCATTGTCACCATAAAGGAAGTGTCGTACTTCTTTGCTTTAGTAGTGATTTAATTACAAATCTATAGTGTCTGCATAGTCCCCAATAAAGGAAGCGATTCGTACTACTACTGCTATAGTGATTTACCACAAATCTATAGTGTCTGCATTGTCACCAATAAGGAAGCGATTCGTACTACTACTGCATAGTTGATTTAACCACAATCTAAAGTGTCTGCATAGTCCCAATAAAGGAAGCGATTCGTACTACTATCTGCTCTATAGTGATTTAACACAAATCTATAGTGTCCTGCATAGTCACCAATAAAGGAAGCGATTCGTACTACTACTGCTATAGTGATTTAACCCAAATCTATAGTGTCTGCATAGTCCCCAATAAAGGAAGTGATCGTACTACTACTGCTATAGTGATTTAACCACAAATCTATAGTGTTGCATGTCACCAATAAAGGAAGTGAATCGTACTACTACTGCTATAGTGATTTATACAAATCTATAGTGTCTGCATAGTCACCAATAAGAAGTGAATCGTACTACTACTGCTATAGTGATTTAACCCACAATCTATAGTGTCTGCATTGTCACACATAAAGGAAGTGATCGTACTACTACTTGCTATATGATTTAACCACAAATCTATAGTGTCTGCATGTCACCAATAAAGGAAGATTCTGTACTATACTGCATAGTGATTTAACCACAAATCTATAGTGTCTGCATAGTCACCAATAAAGGAAGCGATCGTACTACTACTGCTATAGTGATTTAACCACAAATCAATAGTGTCTGCATAGTCACCAATAAAGAAGCGATTCGTACTACTACTCTGCTATGTGATTTAACCACAAATCTATAGTGTCTGCATAGTCCACCATAAGGAAGCGATTCGTACTACTCTGCATAGTGATTTAACACAAAATCTATAGTGTCTGCATAGTCACCAATAAAGAAGTGATCGTACTACTACTATGCTATAGTGATTTAACCACAATCTATAGTGTTTGCATAGTCACCAATAAGGAAGGATCGTTACTACTACTGCTATAGTGATTTAACACCACAATCTATAGTGTCTGCCATAGTCACCAGTAAAGGAAGTGATCGTACTACTACTGCTATAGTGATTAAACAAATCTATAGTGTCGGCATAGTCACCAATAAAGGAAGTGAAGTGTACTACTACTGCTATAGTGATTTAACCACAATCTATAGTGTTGCATTGTCACAATAAAGGAATCGTCCTCATCTGAGCTACTACTACTACTGCTATAGTGATTTAACCACAAATCTATAGTGTCTCGCATTGTCACAAATAAAGGAAGCGATTCGTATACTACTGCTATAGTGATTTAACCACAAATCTATATGGTCTGCATAGTCACCAATAAAGGAAGCGATTCGTACTACTACTGCTATAGTGATTAAAACCACAAATCTATAGTGTCTGCATAGTCACCAATAAAGGAAGGATTCGTACTACTACTGCTATAGTGATTTAACAACCACAATCATAGTGTCTGCATAGTCACCATAAAGGAAGTGATCGTACTACTACTGCTATAGTGATTTAACCACAAATCTATAGTGTCTGCATAGTCACCAATAAGAAGTGAATCGTACTACTACTGCTATAGTGATTTAACCACAAATCTATAGTGTCTAGTCTGCATGTCACCAATAAAGGAAGTGATTCGTACTACTACTACTGCTATAGTGATTTAACCAAATCTATAGTGTCTGCATGTCACCAATAAAGGAAGTGAATCGTACTACTACTGCTATAGGATTTAACCACAATCTATAGTGTCTGCATTGTCACCAATAAAGGAAGTGATTCGTTACTACATATCTATCTGCTACTATGCTAGAAGTGATTTAATCCCAAATCTATAGTGTCTGCTGTCACCAAAAGGAAGTGATTTCGTACTACTACTGCTATAGTGATTTAATCACAAATCTATAGTGTCTGCATAGTCAACCATAAAGGAAGTGACGTGTCGACTAACTACTACCTGCTATAGTGATTTAATAACCACAAATCTATAGTGTCTGTCTGCAAGTCACCAATAAGGAAGTGAATCGTACTACTACTACTGCTATATGTGATTTTACCACAAATCTATATGTTCTCATTGTCCACCAATAAGGAGTGATTCGTACTACTACTGCTATAGTGATTTAATTAACACAAACTTGTGCTTATATAGTGTCTGTCATTGTCGAAGTCAACAATAAGGAAGTGAATCTACTACTACTGCTATAAGGATTTAAACCACAAATGTGTATATGTTGTGTATAATATGCTGTGTAGATGTGTATATGATGTGTATACGATGTATATGCTGTGTATATGTTGTGTATATGCTGTGTATATGATGTGTAGATGTTGGGGAGGATAATGAAGTGAACCTGATCTTAGCACAGCCCTGTGTAATGTATTTCTCAATATCACAACTTTAATAATTACACTTATAGAGATAACATAGTACAGAGCTGCATGGGGAGGATAATGAAGTGAACCTGATCTTAGCACAGCCCTGTGTAATGTATTTCTCAATATCACAACTTTAATAGTTACACTTATAGAGATAACATAGTACAGAGCTGCAGGGGGAGGATAATGAAGTGAACCTGATCTTAGCACAGCCCTGTGTAATGTGTTTTCAATCAGGGTTCCAATCCCAGAATAAACATCTTGTGTTCCCCAACCCTCTATAGTTCATCACCTTTCCATGGTCCCAGAAAACTTACTTTTCCCTCCTGCGCTTCTCCTATCTGGTCTTTGCCTCCTGTTTTCAGTAAATGAGCAGGACTGGAGAAGCGGCCTAATGCATCATTGGTCACTGGCCATGACATCACTGGTTAAAATAAAATATTGCTAGCAGGAGGTGAAGCTCATACGGTGTCCACAGAAGGTCAAAATTGCATATTATAGGATAACTGTATTGCCTCAATGCATTTTTTTTAAACTGCTTTAAAAAGAGTAAAGGTATGCAAGCCTCCCCATACGTTTTTTTCCTGATTTCGAGCTTCCTCTTCCTCAATTGCTGTGAAGGGGGCAAAACAATTCTGTTGCCTGTAAATGTCACTCAAAACTAGCATGTGAGAAAAACTTCCTGCCCATCCTTGATCAGCTGATATGTAGGCTGTATCTAGCAACCGAAAACAGTTCAAGTTTGTTTGACTGCAAAGAAGGAGGAGAGAGGTTGTAACAGACATTCCCATCAGCCAGTAACAAGTGATATGTTAATCATGGCCCTGGGCCGTCTAGGAGGCGGCCTTTTAGCACTCATCTTTGCTGTGTGATATCTAGGAAGGCAGCACGGTTGTAAATCAGAACCTACACGAAGCCCATACTTGAGTTTTATTTCCAAGAAACATTTTATTGAAGTTTAATGACATTTTTCTAGCATCAATTTATTCGATTGGAATTTATTTCATTGAAAATTTAACTAACGTTTAATTATATTCTCAATATCCGATAAACAAATATAGGTGGGGAAGTCACCAAGAACAGCTGGAGGGCCCAAGATTCCATGGTGTCGGTCTTCATTCTCTCTGAATGTGACACAGCTGGAGGGCAGCAAGTTTGTCTAAAATGCCGATATCCTGTAGGGTGCAACTAGTAAAACTAATTTGAATACTACAATGAAATGTCAAGGGAAGGGCAGCTACTTAGGTAAATGACTGCGGCTTGTAATTACTGGGACTAGTTTGACATGTGACCTGGTTTCGGTGATGTGCAGGAACCACTCGATTTCCAACACCGGCCTGCCAGGTGTTTGTGTCACATGACCTGATCTCATTCACACATAATCCAGACTCTTCCATAGCACTTGCGATCATGTTACATGTCCAGTGGTCGTGTTCGGGTTCTGCTGAGGATTAATGACCCTGTGTAAGTACTTAACAATAGAGAATACTGTAATTAATGTATAATGCAGAGCAATGTAACCTCTCTAATTAATTAGCAATGCCACATTAAAGCTGTCACACTCTCACTGTTTTAACAATCAGGTTCAAATGATCTGCAGTTTAATGGCTATGCCCCACTAACATGTTGTTTAGCGCTTTTGCGCACGAGATTGCACATGCGATTTTGGTTAACATGGAAATGTGGGAACACAAAGATTCCCGTGATTTCCCATGCGCACTTCAGAATTTTTACCCAAACGCATGCGTTTTTAGAATATTAAATTACAAAAAAAAAAGCATTCGCAAACACGGCGCTACGCGCAACAACGCACAGAAATGCACACGGCAAACACTATAAACCATTGTAGTGGGGCCTCAGCCTAATTATCCATGCTTTATAGTCTGGCCCGCGTGTCGTGGGTGGACTGTCCAACATGAGCGGACGGTCCTGTAAAATGTTAACATAGGGAGGGGGATGCTGATACCAAATTTACTTTTGTTTAGTGCAGGGACATTATCTTTCCCAGCATTAAGTTTTCAGTGAGCATGCTCAGACCCTGGGGGCAGGGGAGGAGAGGAAGAAGGAGATTTCAATGAAGCTACTGGAAGTAGGAAGTGATACATTTTTCAGTGCATAAAACTTCTGCTTTACTAAACCCTAACTTGTTTGGAGACCACCGTCACCTGTAACTGATTAGATGGATAGAAAATATATATTTTGAAGGTTGCTGTGCTTACTGAGAATGCTGGGAAATGCAGTGTAGAGCAACTAAACGTTATCAGATATTGTTGTCCTGCTACATCGCCAATATAATCAACAGTTTATTTTTAATTAATTAAAGCTCGCATATTGGCTTAGATTACGTTTCCTTTAAGGAAATCCTTTCCTGGATGGGTAAATTAAGCCATTGCACATTTTACGAAACACAGAATCTTATCCAGATAAGGAAATATTAAAGTAAAAACTACAGGGGGGGTTAGCCCCGAAAACCGCCGCACTGCCCTGATAGTATCCAGGATAAAAGGCTAAAACACTAGGGTCTCACCCCTGGGTTCATTAGATGAGGTATCCAAGCAGTCATAGACCGTCTCATAAGTGGAAAACGAAATTTCGTTCTAGGTTCATCCCCTCTGTAATAAGTCTGTAATATCACTTTAAGCAAAAATTTTGTACAATATTTACAGAACCGGAATTGTACTTAAGCTCAAGTTAAACTCAAACCAGACCTAATTATGTCCATTACCCTAAATGAATAATTACCTCAATTTGAAAATACATGAAATTCTACAATTAAAAACGGAGCCTTCTCGGCCTGTTTTAATATTTCATTGGCAGACTGAACAAGCCAGATTGTCTGACCGCTTATCCCAGGCTTGTGGCTCGGTGTATTTTGCTAAATTATGGTCGCAAATGAATAGGATGAGAGCGAGAGAGAGAATGATGATGCATTGTGGGTATTTTTGTGGTATCAAGCACGGATGTGATTGAGACGTGAAGTCAACACATACCTTATCATGATTGTATAAAAAAAAATGAGCTCCCTACATAATAATAATATAGTGGATAATGCACCCCAACTGTAAATTATAAGGATATTAGAAGTCACAGAGGAGTTCCATAACCATATAAAAGCACGAGGCCGCAGGCCGAGAGTACCTAATACAGGGCACGGAACTCCTCGGTGACTTGTAATATCCTATAATTTACAGTTGGGGGTGCATTATTTATTATAATCTACTCCTTTGTGGCTTATGGCTTCCTTCCCTCCTGGAACTGTAAGATTATAAGGCTATAATCTTACAGTTCCTCCATAGAAATCCACTACAGGGGTAGGTTATTTAATATTTATTACAATAAAATAATATAATAATATAATAATTGCCAGGGTGTCCCGACCTCTAAAGATAGAAAAATATAAATAAGAAAGAGCCGTCAATGTTCAGCCATGGTGCTGATCATGTGATCTTTCTCATCTATGTGCAGAAATAATTACCGGGACTTTGTTACAGTAGCTGTAATAATAACCACGCAGCCTTTGATCTACACAGCCCCATCACTGGCAATCTTTGGAGAGTCCTTAGCAGGCATGCACACAATAGGGACCTCACATCAAAGCCTTGTACCCCATGTAGTGTGTTGTTAAAACACAGTCAGTCCAATTGCTTGATGGGATTTTTTTCTTTGCTAAAACATTTGCATATTAAAATTCTGACCAATAAGCTAAAAAGAAAAAATGTTGCATCCCTATTGCCTTTCGTAACGGTGCAACGTGAACCGAAATGGGCCGAAAATGGTCAACGCGTTTATTGGAAAGAGTCTGTATCATAGCCCAGTGGGGACCAGGTACAAAGTCACGCGCCGTGATCGCCGTACACTGAAAGGTATGTACAGGACACCCAGCACATGTGTGTTTCTGCTGCACTGTCCAGACAAGGACATCTGCCGAGAGATCAATTGATAAGCCCTGGGGCTGAATGAGACAATTAGGTACAAGGAACAACCAGGTGGATCAGTCCAAAGATGCTAATGAGATGTCCGATATAGTAAAACCCATCTAGGAAAGCTCTACATCACGTGTATAATGGTTCATTGGAATATATTAACCAGCAAAAGTAAAATATTTAAAGCAGGCTAACTGCAAAAATGCTCAGCTATCAATAACCTGCCCCCAACCCCAACTGATATATTCAGCACTTCATTAGATGTATTACTAACCAGATATATAAGGATATTCTGGAATAAGATGGCTCCTCCCTCCATGCTGTCAATCAAGGCTGTGTGAATGCTGACATCACAACCAATGATTGACTGCTGTCTCCTCGCACATGCTCAAGCTAATTAAAAGCTCATTGAGCAGAGGGGGGAGGCAGATACCTTTGCTAGAAAGGAAGAGAACATCATTAAATATCTGGTTACCAATACATGTAATAAACTGGGAAAAACAGCAGTTGAGGTTGCAGGCAGATAATTGACAAGTCATCAGTTTTTTGTTTGGTTGGACATGCCATTATAAAAAAAACAAACTATATTCAGACTGAGAATTATACTTTTAAGCTGGGTACACACCATACAATAATTCGGGCTAATCGTCAAAATATTTGGTGGTTTCTTCTAACGAACGCACGAACGGGAGCGTCCGAAAAAACCACGTCCGATGGGTGGTATTCTACGGACCGCGCGCTTGGTTGCGGCAAACAGTCGGACGTGACTTTTTAATGCGACTGACAGTCTTTCGTCCTAGCCAACTGGAAGAGCCAAATGGTCAGTTGGGACAAAGGATTGGCACGTGTGGGCACCCACCCAAGTTCTTTTCATGGACCATCAACTTCTTTTTGGAGATCTGTAAGTGTACGGACAATAAGTGGTCGGCGTTGATAGAAACCACCGATTAAAAATTCAAATGTACGGAATATTTGTGGCTCCGTATTCATGATCGTCACACGGGGCTTCAAAGGTTTCAGGAAAAGAGGAGGAAATAATCACGTTATTTCTTTTCTTTAAAATTCCTGTTTCATAGAGATGTAATTGTTTGTTTGGGTATAATAAACCATAACTGCACACACAGCGTGCAACGTTCTAATCAAAATAGAGCTAAAAAAAACACGTTTTATCCAGATCCCGGAAAGACCGTCATGAGGGTAAATACACAAAAGGTGTTTTGCAAGTGATGTGGCATTTTAAGTGCCAAATACTAACAGCCCCTTATACCTAATGGAGAAATTAGAACAAAAACAGAAATGTCCCTGCTGTGGATTCTATCATTGTGAACTAGTGTATTCCTCCCGTCTCTTAAAAACAATATTTTACAAAAAAACAAGGAGAATTATATTTGTGTAGTCACGGATTGCTTTAAATCAGTAGCTCCCCCCTCCCACTCCTTCATTAACAATGTTCTCAATGTAAGAGATGGGAGAATTGTCAGTGACAATGACTGTGGGAGGAGCCAGAAAGTCAGTTACTGCACCAGTATAAATCGAGGTGAAGGAGCTGTGTCTTACCTTCCATTCTTCAATAAAACTGCAGAAGCGAAGGTAAAAAAAAAAAAAAACTTACCTGGCCTCACGCTCCTCCGTCGCTTCCTCTGACAGAACCCGATGGACTCTATGCGCATAGTGTACAAAGTCCGTCGGGACCTGTCAGAAGATCACGCGGAGGAGTGCAGGAACCCGTAAGTTTTTAACTTGTGCTCCTGCAGGTTTTATTGAAGAATGGGCGGTAAGACACAGCTCCTTCACCTCGTTCTTCAATAAACTGAAACCCCAAAAGAAGTTTTCTTAGGTGGACATACACTAAAAGTGCAGTGAAATGATAAATCTCCCTGAGAACAAAAGGCCAATGTGACTGCATTAGGCTGGGTACACACCATACAATATTGACTGATATTACCTTGCGAAGGTTGTCCGAAAATATTGTATGATGTGGGTGCCAGCGGGCGCAACTGAACTCAGTCGTTCATTCGTCGTTCGGTATGCTGGTAAATCATAGCTGATAGTGTGGTCCCCTATGGGCTACTTGCCACGACCGACAGTGATTTGTCCCGGATGACCATTAACCCCACTCTGACCCTAACAGGGAGAAAACATGACAGCCAAAATTTGGAGAAATTTCCCATTCTAAAGCTGGCTACACTGTGCAATGTGCAACATTCTGTCTGTAGCTACAAAAACGTCCCAACAAATCTTCCTATATAAAGGGAAGATCACAACATCTAAACTCCATCGTGGTTCATGGTTAACTCGCTATACCACAGTACAGGGAACCAGTCGGGCGGGGGAAACTTTCAGACTTTCCGATTGGTACCGAGGAGCAGAGAACATTCAGCGGCCTCATCCATATTATTTACAGTACACACTGCGCCGATAAAGGTGGAATCCAAATGATTCATTCATTACTGTGTGTATGCAACCTTAAATGGCAACTAAAGCTTCGAACAACATTGAATTAGAAGGCAGATCTCTTGTTATGAAAACAGTATCAGAGTCTCACCTCTCATATTGATATGGCTGTTGAGAAATTAAGTTTTCTAACCGAGGTTTGTGTTTTTTTTCCCAGTGTTCCAGTATCGCCCAGTGTGGTCGCTGACCATTATGTTCTTTACACATGCTCAGTCTCAAGATACTGCAGAAACTTGTTACAGCTGGTCACAACCCACTAGTAGCCTCTAGCCAATCCTTTTACAGGGAGGCTGTGACTGAGGTCAGGGGTGTGGCCAGTTACTGAACAACACACAGTTATTTCATCCAGTCTTCAAGTGGTAACATTACTTTAATGCTATTACTGTATTGCATTTACAGTTTTGGTGTGTTTTTAGAGGGTAAATTTTCAGATTCTGGGGTGGAACAAAGTGGGTTTAGTTCTCCTTTAAGCCAACTGCAACAGGTGGAGTTTCTCTAATCTAGGACACAATTGTCAAAGCTTTCCCAATAGTTTTTAGGCACCAACATACATAGAGTACCCACATGTATCTCACACAGCCCCATGGAAATAAAAGAGCGTGATTATCATGTGAACGATCTACAGTTTATATTTCTGTGGGTTTTATAAATAACTGGCCGTACGCCAACACAACACCCCCTGCGATTCCATTGCCGTTACTAGAGATACTACACATTACAGCGGCTAAAGTAAAAGTTACCAAACGCACTGGCCATCATATTTTATCTTGTGTAAACAGTTGTAAAGTCTTTCAATGACACAGTCAACATTCACCAGTGATAAGAACATTCCTCAGGATTAAGCCTGATTCCTGGAGCCCCAGTCATTAACCATGTTCTCAAATACTTTTTCCTGCATTTATTTATTATAACGGTTTCTGCTATTGGGCACATTCAGTTGGAGACTGAAACAAAAACATACATGTTTAGAAGCAAGGTTACATGCATGATCTTCCCTTGTAAAGGTCCTGTCTATCATAAATAGTGCGACCTTCTGATTACAGTAATGTATTTACGTTCAAAATGTAATAAAATGATATGTTGTAGCCATTTTCTTTAGGCAAATTAAACTGGCAATAGGAGGTGCAAATTAACCTGTGCTATGAACTACAATGGCCATCAGATGTTAGCTTTTACCCAGTCTACTGCAGTTAGATCATCTAATTGGTGGTTGCAGATACAGATCACAGAATATTTTCACCTCTTATTAATTAGGCTTTTAATTAATATTAACTCCTAATGTATACCAGCAAATTCAACCAAAATTGTTTGAATCCAACCAAAAGAGGGATTTAGACCATTTCTATTCTAGATCCTTAATAAATGGGCGTAACAACAGTGGCCCGGGCCCCTCTGTGAGATTTGGAATCCGGGCCCATGACCCACCCCTTTCCCCTCCCAGAAGTGCACAATCAGCTGTTTTAAAACAGCTGATCGAGTGTATGAAGGAAACATCAGCTGTTTAAAAGACCGGACCTGAACTTCTGGTTCTGGTACGGTCTTTTAACACACGATTGCGCGTATGTTTACCTGATACGCCCGGACAGCTGTTTAAAAACAGCTGAATGTGGAGATTGTGCCCTCTTACCATCCGGGGCCCCGCGGTCTCGGGGGTGGTGTTTATGCCAGTTAATAAATTTGTGTTCTGGAAACATTTTATTATTCTCCAGGGCCATCATGTTCTTTTAGAATGTTTAAATGGTCGAGATCATGAAAATGGGCGAATGTCCACGCACTATCACGGGATAAATCTTCACTATGGGCGGCACGCGTGGCTCAGTGGTGCACGGATACCTGCAGAGTCCTGGGTTTGAATCTGGATCGGACGAAAGGACGATGGACAATGTCAGTAAATCACGGCCGATCGGTCAGTTCCCTATCGGAACGGATGGTATTGGCCTAACATCGTCAATGTGTTGGGTGCCCATATATTAGAACTTACCTGCCAACCGATCCGGTGCCATACAATCACTTTTTCAGGAACTGCTTTCGGTTCTTCTTTGCGACAGAATACGACAGCCCTCGCCTGGCCCATTCATATTGTGATCTTACGCCGATCGCGCAGAAGAACCGGAAAGGCGGTTCCTGAAGAATTGTTTATATGCCGCTGGATCGGACGGCAGGTCTAATGTATGGAGACCTTTACACTAATCTGTCGGTACAATCCCCCCCCCAAAATACAGACACAGGGTTTCCGTGTGAGAGAACATCAAACACTGACAAGATGAGAGACACGGAACAAGACCAGTCAAGTGAGCAGCAAACGGCGAGTAACAATGAAATTTGCCTAGGAGGTGGATTTGGCTTTAATATCTTAAGATCAAGTAAACATATGATGGAACAATGAAAACTTGTCGCCTGCTGTAATGTAAACATGGGCGATAAATCCAGGTGAACCACCGTGTGTCTCATTGAAAGGGATCGTATCTCCCCCACTGCTTTCAAGAAACGAGATAGACCGAGGGGATTCGCAGGCAGATTACAAAGGAGGGGTTTCCTTTGGCTTGGTCCATGTTTGTACATTATCTATAACATGGGTATCGCCGTTTTCTATTGGACAAGTTTTCTGGATCTCTATTAAAGGATAACTAAAGTGTCGCCAAACGTTCCCGTCGGCCTCATGGTCATTCAGGAAAGACATAAAATATCCCTCGGTCACGGTAGTCTCCTATAAGGGAGTTGGCCACAGTCGAGAAAAACACACAGTCCCAAGTGTTCTCCTATACTGTGTATATGCGTGTATATGCTGTGTATATACTGTGTATATGGTGTGTATTTGATGTGTATATACTGTGTATATGGTGTGTATTTGATGTGTATATGCTGTGTATATACTGTGTATTACTGTGTATTTGATGTGTATATGCTGTGTATATGGTGTGTTTTGATGTGTATATGCTGTGTATATGCTGTGTATATACTGTGTATATGGTGTGTATTTGAGTGTATATACTGTGTATATGGTGTGTATTTGAGTGTATATGCTGTGTATATGTGTATAGATGTGTATATGTTGTGTATATGCTGTGTATATGCTGTGTATATGCTGTGTATATACTGTGTATATGGTGTGTTTGTATTGATGTATATACTGTGTATATGGTGTGTATATGGTGTGTATTTGATGTGTATATGCTGTGTATATGGTGTATATGCTGTGCATATACTGTGTATATGGTGTGTATTTGATGTGTATATACTGTGTATATGGTGTGTATTTGATGTGTATATGCGTGTAATGTGTAATGTTTGTGTATATGCTGTGTATGTGTATATGTTGTGTATATGATGTGTATATGGTGTATATGATGTGTATATGCTGTGTATAGTGTATAGTTGTTGTATATGCTGTGTATATGATATATATGATGTATACATGCTGTGTATATGCTGTATATGCTGTGTATATGATATTTATATGCTGTGTGTATGGTGTATGCTGTGATATGTTGTGTGTATGATGTAATGCTGTGTATATGATGTGTATATGTTGTGTATTGATGGGTATATGATATGTATATGATGTGTATATGATGTATATGCTGTGTGTTATGCTGTTATATGGTGTATATATGATGTGTATATGATGTATATTGCTGTGTATATGATGTGTATATGTGTGTATATGCTGTGTATATGGTGTGTATATGTGTGTATATGATGTGTATATGCCGTGTATATGATGTGCATATGCTGTATATATGCTGTGTATATGCTGTGTATATGATGTATATGCTGTGTATATGATGTATATGCTGTGTATATGATGTGTATATGGTGTTTATATGCTGTGTATATGCTGTATAATGATGTGTTATGATGTGTTATGATGTGTATATGCTGTGTATATGCTGTGTATATGGTGTATATATGAGTGTATATGCTGTATATATGATGTGTATATGATGTATATGCTGTATGCTGTGATATGTGTATATGTGTAGAGATGTGTATATGATGTGTATATGTGTAGATGATGTGTATATGATGTGTAGATATGTATATGTGTAGATGATGTGTATACAATGTATATGCTGTGTTATGTTGTGTATATGTTGTGTATAATATGCTGTGTAGATGTGTATATGATGTGTATACGATGTATATGTGTGTATATGTTGTGTATATGCTGTGTATATGATGTGTAGATGTGTATATGTGTAGATGATGTGTATATGCTGTATATGGGTATATATGATGTGTATATGATTGTATATATGCTGTGTATATGATGTGTATATGGTGTGTATATGCCGTGTATATGATGCTGTTTATGCCGTGTATATGAGTGCATATGCTGTATATATGCTGTGTATGAGTATGATGTGTATATGCTGTGTATATGATGTGTATATGTGTATATGATGTATATATGATGTGTATATGCTGTATAATGATGTGTATATGATGTGTATTTGCTGTATATATGATGTGTATATGATGTGTATATGCTGTGTATATGATGTATATGCTGTGTATATGATGTGTATATGGTGTATATATGATGTGTATATGCTGTATATATGATGTGTATATGATGTGTATATGATGTATATGCTGTGTATATGCTGTGTATATGATGTGTATAGTGTAGATGATGTGTATATGATGTTGTAGATATGTATATGTGTAGATGATGTGTATACAATGTATGTGTTGGTGTATGTGCTGTGTATATGTGTGTATAATATGCTGTGTAGATGTGTATATGATGTGTATACGATGTATATGCTGTGTATATGTTGTGTATATGCTGTGTAAATGATGTGTAGATGTATATATGTGTAGATGATGGTATATGCTGGTGTATATGTTGTGTATAATATGCTGTGTAGATGTGTATATGATGTGTATCGATGTATATGCTGTGTATATGTTGTGTAATGCTGTGTATATGATGTGTAGATGTGTATATGTGTAGATGATGTGTATATGCTGTGTATATGTTGTGTATATGTTGTGTATAATATGCTGTGTAGATGTGTATATGATGTGTATACGGTGTACATGCTGTGTATATTTTGTGTATATGATGTGAGATGTGTATATGTGTAGATGTGTGTATATGCTGTGTACATGTCCTTTAAATTTCCCTTGGAATGTACAAATTTAAACTTACCCAACCCTTGCCTGACCTATTCCGCCTACTGAAGATTTTCAGGTCCGAGAGGTATAAACAAGCAGACAGACTGATGGATTTCGTTGGCCCCAACAAGCTCAATCTACAGCTGGTTTCTCCTCCTGCAACTTTATCCTCTCTCTGCCTTCAGTGGTTCCGTTACAGAGTGAAGCTCTATGGGGCTGTTGTCAGTAAAACCTGCTAAAGTTTGCCAGTACTATTAATCTTCAAAAACCAACCAGATTTTAGCCTTTTACTGGGTTACCGCAGTTATATAACATCTGATTGGCTATTTAAAGGGGAACTGTGGTCCAAAAATGACTTTAGGGAAATTGATAGGAATTGCTCTCCTGAGAATTTTGCAATTTATTTCCATTGTTTATTTTGCATAGTTTTGAAGATATTACATTTTTGTGTGTGATATGGCAGCAAGATCACCAGGTCCCCTGCACTTCCTGCTCTGAAACCATGTCAGGCATGTGCTCTGTGTCTCCTCCCCTTTGCAGCCCCCCTGGTCCCTCCCACGCATGGACCCCATGGTCTCTCCAGTGCAGGCCCCTCTTGGCCCATTATCTTACAGACCCATGTGGTCCCGCCCACCCACGGGTGCCTAAGCCCGTCCAGATGTCACACTGCATTGTGTGCAGACTGTGGGGCTGGTCGGTGGGCAGTGCAGTCAGCAATGGGGCAGTTGGTTTAGAAGGCAGAATGTGAGCAGTCCATGGGTGGGGCCAACAGTGGGCTGGTTACTGGTTGGGGTGCCGCTAGGATCAGAATAAATAAAATGTATTGATGGGTAAATACCGTAATATATTATAAATACGGTATAAACAGATAACATTAAGAGTCAAAGTGGGTATCAATCCACCGGTAACAAGTACCCAAGGAAATGACCCACTACAAGATATTTGCAAAGTGCCGCTGCCTGCACTGTATTCCAATATGAGCCAGCATGTATAACTTGGCAAGCGTCCAAAAAGGACACACAAAACCAACAGATGGACATCCTGGTATTGACTTGCACACACGCAGTATTCGTGTCATGTCAGATATCTATTGGCCGACCACTGAATAGCTTTACCTCAGGGTTTTATAAAACAGAAAATACTAATTAACACTTTAAATAGAGCAACAATGTAACATTCAGGGAGGACAAAGGATCCTGTGTAAATACGTTCAAGTCCCCCCACCCTGCAGTACAAAACACACTAACGATCACTAACTTCAAAGGGATTCAGGGGTGGACAAATGGAACATTTCTTGTTCATTCTGCTATAAGTAGTATATTAAATGTAGTCCAGCAATTCCATGTCAGGCCGAAGGCCCATTTAAAAGCCCGCAGACAGATTTACCGAGATCTACATAAGCCCAACGGGATGCCTTACCTTAATGCAAGCAAATAGCTGGTGCCAAAGTCACACTTTATACCCCAAGTGTGAAATGAATATGAAAAGCTATGAATAGGTTAGCATCACTTTAAGACAAGAATGTGGCAGGCCATAGGGTTTGCGATCGCCATTTGTATAGATCAAATGCACTTTGAAAATGTAGTGTGGCCACAGCTTCATGAAAACTGAGCCATTTAGAAACCTGTACTGAGCCTGTACTGAGCCTGGGCATGCTCAGAAGAGGCAGACAGGGGATTAACATTCAGTCATTGGCTGTGATGTCAACTGTCAAATCCATAACTGACAGTTGCTAACTGGAAGAACCAGGAAGCAGAAACATGGGAAACAGGACATTGTGCAGGATTTCATATTTCATATTTCAAACTATTACCGTTTAGGGTTTTGGGGGGTGATTTACCTGTATGTAAGTTTTCATTTTGGGGCTTTCCAGTCCATAATATGGTCATCTGCAGTGCAGATAGAAACACAACATAGGGCTGGTCCTATCGCAATTCATTATAAATTCCCCTTTTCCCAGCAAGCTCGTATACAGTTTGTTTTAAATGAAAATTCACTTACAAACCCCAGCTGGAACACTATGCTGCCACCTGAGTTGTGCCCTCGGGGTGTGTGTGGTGTTTTGGTGTGTTGGTCTCATACAGTTTACCATCTGCCCCATGCAGTCCTGAGCTCAAAGATATAATGGGAAAGTCACTTAAGCAAATGACTAACAGAGATTGTAAGATGCACTGAGTGGTGCGTGAGTTGAACTGAGCACAGCAAGGGGGTGGGAGATCATTCTGTGAAAAACGTCTGTAGAGTTACAAAACACATCACACAAAAATGCAAGTAGGGAAAAAAAAAAAAAGGTCACGTGGGTATTTTGCAAAGAATTAATACATGACAGAATCTATCACCCCTGCACATAAGGAGAGGCGTTTTATGGTGCAGAACAGGAAGCAGCATAGTGGATACAAGATATTCCAGTTATTAAATCGAATGGCTTGCAACACTATGAAGTATAACACTGTCATGTCATTAAGATTATAGGAACGTTACCCGTCATCATTACTATAATGGATATTTATTTAAAAAGACGCCCAGTATCTAGTTGGGGAAATTAGTGGCCAAGACTAGAGAATTGTCGAGAAACACCATGCTGAGAATAATACAATAACTGTGGTACGGAGAGCACAAAATATCATGGACGACTATAGCAAATTTTAAAATTAGTGTAGCTTAAAGGGCAAGTCCAGCCCCAAAATGAAAACTACATACAGGTAAATCACCCCCAAAACCCTAAACGGTAATAGTTTGAAATGTGAAATATATAAGTCTAACCTGAATCCTGCACAAGTCTGTTTCCCCTGTTTCTGCTTCCTGGTTCTTCCAGTTAGTAACTGTCAGTTATGGATTTGACAGTTGACATCACAGCCAATGACTGAATGTTAATCCCCTGTCTGCCTCTCTGAGCATGCCCAGGCTCCTATAAGGCCGTACATGTTTCTAAATGGCTCAGTTTCATGAGGCCTCCAGAAGCATAGCAGGCATACAGTAATGAATTCATAGGACAAACTATGATTATCAACATATTTTAAAGAGGCCATTCTTAAAGATGTTTCTCATGAGGGTGGAGTTGTCCTTTAAGCCTATATATATGTTGATTGAATCTAACTACTTCCAGTTCTGCTGTTAATGGTAGCCATTTGTTTTAAAGATGGCTGCAAGCATGAGTGCCTGTTATTTTGGATTTTGCTCAAAGGCAGGAGTGGAGAGCCCATAGTTACAAATGTTCATTGCCATTTTCAAAACTGAAATGCCCATTAGAACGGGAGGCTAGAAATGCTCAACCCTTTAAGTTGCCCTTTAAATTTACATCTGCTCAGATTAATGTCAGTAAATTGTTCTTATCCAGGCCACATGATCGGCAACTGACAATCGATTTATAGTCTGTCGGGCAGGAGTATTGGGGCAAAGTGACTTTGTTCATGTGTCTTAATGCAATAAAAAAGCTTTTATCTGTATGAAATTGGGTTTAAACCGCTACTGATTCAGGGCATCTCTCCATGAACCCTGCTACAGTCCCTTGACACTTTTATTACAGCAGTAAATAATCATTCTGAATGATCAATCAAATCAACAGCATAGAAGACAGAAATCTCTGTCATCCCACCCAGTAAAAAACTCTACCCAACCAGAGGCCATTTTCATCCCATTTATAATCAGTCGTTTCCTTCTCTATAATCCTTCTCACCCAATAACTCGTTAACTCTGCAATGCTGAAGGTTTGGCAGCCTCGGATACAGAATGCTAATGTACAACAGCTGATGCTATTAAACTTATGGCGTTTCATATATTGAGTGCAGGTATTACGAGGCATTAAGGGAGAGGAACAAATGGGAACTTTCCCACAGTAACACCTGAATGTTTAGTCAAGTAAAAGCTCTATAAAGCACAAATACAGGGAAAAACTCTTCTGTACTTGTGTAGAATATGATTTTACATAGAACAGTAAATCTATACACAAATGAATGAACACGTTATATACTTGCCACATTCCCCCTTTAATAGGTAGGTACTTATAGAAACAACATGGTGCAGAGCTGCAGGGGGAGGATAATGAAGTGAACCTGATCTTAGCACAGCTCTGCGTAATGTATTTTCAATATCACAACTTTAATAGTTTCACATTATAGAGATAACATAGTACAGAGCTGCAGGGGAGGAGGAGTGAAGTGAACCTGATCTTAGCACAGCTCTGTGTAATGTATTTCAATATCACAACTTTAATAGTTACACTTATAGAAATAACAGTACAGGGCTGAGGGGAGGATAATAGAGTGAAACTGATCTTAGAACAGCTCTGTACAATGATTTTCTCCATAGTGTACCTATTTAAAGGGGGATTTTGGAGGGTAGGTGGGAATCCACACCCTCCAACACATTAACCTTTATTAGTTACACATAGAAACAACTTGGTGCAGAGTGTAGGGGGAGGATAATGAAGAGAACTGATCTTAGCACAGCTCTGTACAATGTATTTTGTCAATATCATAACTTTAATAGTTACACTTATAGAAATAAACATAGTACAGAGCTGCAGGGGGAGGATAATGAAGTGAATCTGATCTTAGCACAGCTCTGTAATGTATTTCTCAATATCACAACTTAATAGTTACACTTATAGAAATAACATAGTACAGAGCTGCAGGGGGAGGATAATGAGTGAACCTGATCTAAGCACAGCTCTGTGTAATGTATTTCTCAATATCACAACTTTAATAGTTACACTTATAGAAATAACATAGTACAGGGCTGCAGGGGGGAGGATAATGAAGTGAACCTGATCTTAGCACAGCTCTGTGTAATGTATTCTCAATATCACAACTTTAATAGTTACAATTATAGAAATAACATATACGAAGCTGCAGGGGGAGAGAATGAGTGAATCTGATCTTAGCACAGCTCTGTGTAATGTATTTCTCAATATCACAACTTTAATAGTTACACTTATAGAAATAACATAGTACAGGGCTGCAGGGGGGAGGATAATGAAGTGAACCTGATCTTAGTACAGCTCTGTACAATGTATTTGTCAATATCACAACTTTAATAGTTACACTTATACAAATAACTAGTACAGAGCTGCAGGGGGAGGATAATGAAGAGAACCTGATCTTAGCACAGCTCTGTACAATGTATTTGTCAATATCATAACTTTAATAGTTACACTTATAGAAATAACATAGTACAGAGCGCAGGGGGAGGATAATGAAGTGAATCTGATCTTAGCACAGCTCTGTGTATGTATTTCTCATATACACAAATTTAATAGTTACACTTATAGAAATAACATTGTACAGAGCTGCAGGGGGAGGATAATGAAGTGAACCTGATCTAAGCACAGCTCTGTGTAATGTATTTCTCAATATCACAACTTATAGTTACACTTATAGAAATAACATAGGACAGGGCTGCAGGGGGGAGGATAATGAAGTGAACCTGATCTTAGCACAGCTCTGTGTAATGTATTCTCAATATCACAACTTAATAGTTAAAATATAGAGATACATAGTACAGGCTGCAGGGGGAGGATAATGAAGTGAATCTGATCTTAGCACAGTCTGTGTAATGTATTTCTCCATATCACAACTTTAATAGTTACACTTATAGAAATAACATAGTACCGAGCTGCAGGGGGAGGATAATGAAGTGAATCTGATCTTAGCACAGCTCTGTGTAATGTATTTCTCAATATCACAACTTAATAGTTACACTATAGAATAACATAGTACAGAGCTGCAGGGGGAGGATAATGAAGTGAACCTGATCTAAGCACAGCTCTGTGTAAGTATTTCTCATATCACAACTTTAATAGTTACACTAAGAAATAACATAGTACAGGGCTGCAGGGGGGAGGATAATGAGTGAACTGATCTTAGCACGCTCTGTGTAATGATTTCTCAATATCACAACTTAATATGTTACAATTATAGAAATAACATAGTACAGAGTGCAGGGGGGAGGTAATGA
>CM033473.1:7196008-7280400 GCA_019447015.1 Hymenochirus boettgeri | reverse complement strand
GTACATAATATAATACATCATAATGTAATAAATATAATCCGTACACATATAAAAATCCATATGTTATTAATATAGACATACATTATAATAATTCAATAATACAATACAATAACGCAATAGATTTTCTAACCTCCCTGAGGCAAGTTTCAAAGGTTAAATTACTAAGTCACAGAAGCCGGGACGGTGACAGTGTGGGGCCCTTAACCAATTGTCAGGCCTCCCTGAACTGCAGTGATTCACTGTATAAAGGCTTTTTTGTTGTCTGCAGCATCACAACCACTGGCAGCTCCACCACTAGTACTAGTGACAACTAGAGACTGCAAATTAAAGTAGCTTGCCATAGAGAGAGGGGGGCAGTAGACTTGTGTTGTCGCCTGTCTGTATGTACTCATTTACAAACACTTACAAGATCTCAAGCTATTGAGACAATTGTTATATGTCAACTGAGACTTACCCACAAGTATCTGTAAGTAACGTACCCTCTGCTGACAGACTACATTAACTCAAGCAGATAAATATCAGAGCTAGTTTTTTAGGTGGCTGCACTCCTATGAGTACCTTTCAGGCTGTTTGTAAATCCAGTTTCCATAATTTATGGATAGATGTTTCCAATGTCGCTGCATAAACAGGTACAGAACCATGAAGTGAATGGCCATTGTGGGGGATGAAACTGGGAATCATTAGGAGGTCTCACCAATAAATGAAACTGCATAGAAGAGCACTTCCATCGATTAACTGTAACCTTTGTATCCGTTTATCATAGACCTTAAACACAAGTATTTTTTTAATTGGAGTCCAAACTTTCATACGGTATTTTTTTCTCTATATCACTCAATAAACTACACACTACATCACCCAAAATCCCAGTTGACTGCAGTTCAAAGAACTTCTACGGCTTAATGAATGCAGAGAAGAGGAACAGGGCAATGCGAATAGAATGTGGCCCTAGGGAATCGGGGCCACAAAACACCATAATAACCTGTAGCCACTAATAACACCTGGGGGAGAATAGCCTTTTAATCTTGTATAAGTTCACTTCCAATGTAAATGAAGAATTATGCACAAGGAAATCTATCTTCCCATCTAAAGCCACACGGCCGTAATTGACAACGGATGCATTCACAAACTGACTTCCCCTGACAATGAAAGGTTCTGCAAAATAGTCTGCATAATGTCCACACACAGACACGTCGGCGTGTTACCCAACCACACGTATTTCATAGGCGCTGTGGACGGGAGCCTATCAGAACCTCTAATTTCCCATTAACGTGGTAGTGCTCACTAAAAATCAGTAACAAAGAGAAAGCCCATTAACTTGATGCAGAGGCTGGGTACAGGTAATTTACATTAAGAATGATATGACGCCGGCCATGCAACAGATTTCAGTGGCTAGCCTACTGCATTGGCATATTAATAAACTATCTCCTAACCTTGTACCTGTAAGAATTTTTATACTTATACACTGTCCGTTTTCTCCTCACCACGTAACCATCACGAGATAATTGCAATCTGTTAGTTAGAATGTCAATGTAACACATTCCACCTATTAATAATATACCACTTATAGATAAAACAATACCCATCCACATATCCCTCCCACTTTAATAGTTACACTTATAGAAACACATCCCTCCACATTCACCTTAATAGATTACAACACTTATAGAAACCATACCCTTCCAACATTCCTCCTTTAATAGATTACACTTAATATAAAACACATACCCTCCACACATAGCCCCCCTTTAAATAGTTACAAACAAACTTTAGAACACACATACCACATCCAAACATTCCTTTCCCCCCTTTAATAGTTACCTATAGATACACATACCCTCCAACATTCAAACCCTTTAATAGTTTAACACTTATCAGATCCACATACCCTACCAACATATCCCCTTTATAGTTACACTTATAAATTACACATACCCAAAAAAAAAAAGCAAAACTCCAACATTCCCCTATTATAATTACGACTTATAGATACACTACCCTCCAACATTCCCCTTATAATAGTTCACTTATAGAACAACAACAACCCTCCAACATTCCCACCTTTAATAATTATAACACTTAAGATACACATACCTCTCCACATTCCCCTTTAATAGTATACACTTATAGATAACACATACCCTCCAACCTTCCCCCTTTAATAGTTAACAACATTATAGATACACATCAACCACTCCAACCATTCACTTCCCCCTTATAACCTAGTTACACTTATAGATACAACATCAACCCATCCAACTTCCCCTTTAATCAGTTACACTTATAGATCACGAATAATAAAACAATAAAAATACCCATCCATAAAAAAAAAAAAACCAAGCAAAAATCCAAAACTTCCCCTTATAATATTTCCCACTATAGATACACATACCCTCCAACTTCCACCCTTAAATAGTTACACCAACTTATAGATATCCACATACCCGTCCCACATTCCCCTATAGATAGGTATACAAAACTTAATAGTACATACACTATACTCCAACATTCACCCTTACTGTATATACATTATAGGACCAACATACCCCGCCAACACATATCCCCTTTAAAATAGTTACACTAGAATACACATACCCTCCCACATTCCCCACTTTAAGAATAGTTTACACTTATATACACATACCCTCCAATATTCCCCTTTAAATAATATCAATTAACACTTAAGATCCACATAAACCTCCAACATTCCCCGTTTTAATAGTTACACTTAAGATACACCTACCACTCCAACTTCACCACTTAATAGTTACACTTAATAGATACACATACACTCCAACATTGCCCCTCTTAATAGTTACCTTATAAAGATTCCACATAATCCCTCCACATATGCCACTTTAATAGTTACCTATAGACACACATACCCATCCCAACATTCCCCCTTTAAGAAGTTACAACTTATAGATAACACTATACCCTCCACATCGCCCAACCTTATTAATAGTTCACTGATATAAACACATACCCTACCACCATTCCAGTCCCCCTATTAATAGTTTACACTATAGAAAACACATACCCTACAACATTCCCCCTTGGAATGTTATAACACTATATGAACACCTACCCCCAACCTTCCCCCTGTACATAGTTACCTTATGAGAATACCATACCTCCAACATTCCCTTAATAGTAATTTACACTTATAGAAAACACATAAAACCCTCACAACATTCCCCCTTTAATAGTAAACTTATGAAAACATACCCCTCCACACATTAACCATCCCCTTCAATAGTTACCTTATAACTTAATCGAAACACAATACCCTCCAACCTCACCCTTTTATAAGTTTACCATGCATAGAAACCAATACCCTCCAACATTCCCACCTATAATAGCTTACAACTTATATATCAAACCATATACCTCCAAATCATTCCCCCTTTAAATAGGTACACTTCTGAGAAACACATAACCCTCATCACCATTCCCCCTTTAATAGTTACACTTATCAGATACACCTAACCATCCAACATATCCCGACTTTAAATCGTCCTTCAGTACACTACCCTCCAACTATTTTACCCCCTTTTAAATAGTTACCTTATAGATACACATAACCCTCAACATATCCCCTTTAAAAATAGTTCCACTTATAGATACACTAACCCTCCAACTTCCCCCTTAATAGTTACACTTATAGATACACAAACTACCACTCCAAACCTTCCCCTTTAATAGTTACCCAGTTATAAGATACACCTACCACTCCAAACATTCCCTTCCCCACTTTAAACATAGTTACACGTATAGAACACATAACCCTCCACCAAAATATCAACCTCCCCCATTAATAGTAACACTTATAGATAACACATACCCTCAACATTACCCCTTTAATAGTTACACTTATAGATCACAAATAAATAACTTAATAAATAACATAAAATAATAATAATATAAAAAAGAAATAAAAATGACCATAAACCATCACACATACAACATTAATCAAAAATATAAATAAATAAATAGAATAATAAATAATAACCAGAAATAATATAGAATACATAACATAAACTAATTAAATATAAATATAAAGATAAAAAATAAAAACCAAAAAAAAATTAATAGATATACAATACAAAATAATAATAAATAAGAAACTAAATTAAATAAAAATTAAATAAAAACACATACAACAACATAAAAAAAAATACATCATAACAAAATAATATAAATAAAATAAAACACACATATAAATTAAATAATACTTATAATAAATACCCATAAACAAAACAAAAAATAAATACAAATAAAATAAAACCAAAAAAAAAAATATAAAAAATAATATAATAAACATAAATAAAAACTAATACAATAAATAAAAATAAAAAAATAAACCTAACAAATAAAAATAACATAATAAAATAACATCAATATAAAATAAATAAACCATAATAATAAATAATAACAATCAAAAATAAAAAAATAAAAAACATAAAAATAAAACAAATAAATAATAACACCTAATACATAAAAATAAAAAAAGAAATAAAAAATAAAAAATAAAAACAACATAAACATAAAAATAAAAAATACAATAAAAACATAATAAATAAAATATAAATAATAAATCCCTCCCCCCACCCCCACCCTACCACCCCCCAAACTCCCTCCCTCCCCACTCCCCCTCCCCTCCCATACCTCCTCATACTCCCCTCCCCCCCACTCTTCCTCCTACCCCCCTTCGCTCCCTCGCTGCCTCCAACCCTCCCATCTCCCCCACTCCAACATCATCCCCACTATCACACACCTCCCCTACATCAATCCCACCCCTCCCTACCTCCCCACACACCCCCTCCACCCCTACACCATCTCACCCCCCCCTACACCTCACTTCTCCCCCCCACACCCTAACTCCCCCCTCTCACTCCTCCCCGCCAACCCTACATCTCCCTCCCTCACCCTCCTCCCATCACTAACCTCCCTCCTCCTCCCCCCTCTCTCCCTCCTTCCCCCTCACCTCCACTCACCCCCTCATCAACCACACCAACTCCTCCACCTTCACAACTGCCACATTCACCACCACCATCTCCCCCACCCCCCACTACCCCCCACTCCACCTCCTCCACTCCACCTCAATCTCCCCCCTCCACACCCTCCAATCCTCCCTCCAAAACCACACCCCCTCCCCCCCCCCTCATCACAATACACCCCCCACTCCGCCCGTCCCTCCACCCCCACCAACCTCCAACCACTCCAACCTCCACTCACCATCATCCAACTCTCCCCATACCCTCCTCCATCCTCTCCACCCACCCCACCGACCTCCACACCACCCTTCCCCCTCCCCACCCTCCACCTCCCACTCCACACATCACCACCCACCTGCCACTCTCACACTCCCTCAACCACATGCCACATTCCCAACACTCCTCACCCTAACCTCCCCCATCCACCTCCCCTCGTCAATCCATACTCCCATATCTCCCCCCTATCACACCATCCTCACACTTCGACTCCACCTACCACATCACTCCCCTCCCATCCTCCACTGCACTACCCCTCTATCACACACCCATACAACACAAACTACCACTCCCATCCCTCCACCTCCCTCAAACTCACCTCAACACTTCCACTCCCTCTACCCCTACCTCCTCCTCCACCCAACCCTCCAACGAACTCCCATACACTACTCCATACCCCTGTACCCTACCACCCTCATCCTCCACACGCTCTCCTCCAACACCTTCCCCCAGAATCACTCATCACTCTAATTACCACAACTCTCCCCCCTCCCCCCCCTACCTCTCATCCCTTCCACCCCCTAAAACAACCCTCCATTCACCCCCCTGACCCTCACCTCTTACCCTCTACCATCCCTAATCCCCCACAAAACTCCCCCCGCTACCCCCACACACACACCACTCCGCCCACCAACACACACCACCATTCACAAACAAAAAACAAAAAAACTCCCAAGCATCAAACAAACCCAAAAAAAAAAAAAACAAAAAACAATAAAACAAAACATACCAAAAATAAAAAAAATACTCCAAAAAAACACATCCCCCTTTAATTATTTCCTTATCGAATACACATAACCCTCCAACAATTATCCCCTTTAATAGTATACACTTATACAGATAACACAATAAAATACACTACCAACCCTCCAAATTCCCCCCAACTTATAGTTACACTTTATAGATTACACCATCCCTCCAACATCCCCCTGATAATAGTTTCAATATATGATACACAATACCCTCCAACTTCCCCTTTCAATAGTAACTTATAAGATACATCATTACCCTCCAACTTTCCCCTTTAATAGGACCTTACGTACACTAACCGCAACATCCCTTAGATCTTATAGAACCCTCCCTCTCCAACCATCACCCCTTTAGATAGTTACACTTTATAGATACACATCCCCCAAACATTCCCACCAGTTAGTAGTGACTACTATAGTATACCATACCCTCAAACATTCCCCTATACTAGTTAACTTAGTAGACTATAGCACATACCACTCCAACATTCCCAACCTTTAACAAGTATACTTATAGATACAACATACCACTACAACATTCCTAAATTATCCACTTATATATGAACCCATACCCTCCAAAATTCCCCTTTAATAGTAACTTAAAGCTAACACATAACCCTCCAACTATTCCCCTTTAAGTAGTTACATTATAGATACACCTACCCTCCCAACATTCCACTTTAATATTTACAAACATTTAGATACACATACCCTGCCAACATCCCTTCAATAGTTACTATAGATACAACATACCCTCACAACATTCCCTTTAATAGTTACACTTATAAAAACACTACCCTCCAACATTCCCCCTTTAATAGTGCAACTAAAGAACACATACCCTTCCAACATTCCCCTTTAATAGTTAACTTATATATAACACTACCCTCCAACATCCCCCTTTAATAGTTACACTTATAGATCACACATACCCTCCACACATTCCCCCTTTAATAGTTACACTTATAGATACACATATCCCTCAACATTCCCTTTAATAGTTACACACTTATAGACAAAACATACCTCACAACATTCCCCCTTATAATAGATAAAACCAATTAATCAACACATACACATCCAACATCCCCTTAATAGTTACACTTATAGATACACACACCCTCCAACATTCCCCTTTAATAGTTACACTTATAGATACCATACACCTACAACACATTCCCCTGTAATAAGTTTACAAACACTATATATACACATACCCTCAACATTCCCCTTAATATCACTATAGATACAATAATCCCCCTTTAATAGTTACACTTATAGAAAAACCCTACCCCACCAACATTCACCCCATTTATTTTTACAATAAGTATTACACTTATAATATACACTACAACTACCAACCTCACCTCATTTAATAGTAATACACTTATAGATACACAATACCCTCCAACATTCCCCCTTTATACAGTTACAAAAACTTATAGATAACACATACACCTCCAACATTCCCCTTTAATTAGTTACACTTATAGATACACATAACCCTCCAACATTCCCCCTATTATGTTACACTTATAGATACACATACCCTCCACATTCCCCTTAATAGTTACACTTATAGATACACAGCCACTACCATACATTAATCCCCACTTAATAGTTACAACTTATAGATACACATACCCTCCAACATTCCCACGTTAATAGTCACAACTTAATGATACACCAATACCCATTCCCAATCACTTAATCAATACCACAAGCAAAAAACCCCTTTAATAGAACACAGATACTAACACTTAATAGATAGACAACATACCACTCCAACATTCCACCTTATAGTTAATATATAGATACACGTACCCTCACACAATCCCCCTTTAATGTTCAACTTATAGATAACACATACCCTCCAACATCCCCCTTTAGAATAGTTAACTTATAAGATACACTCCCTCCAACATTCCCCTTAATAGTTACACTTATAGATACACATACCCTCACATCCCCTTCAATAGTAACTTATAGATACACATACCCTCCAACATTCCCTCTTAATAGGTACACATATAAAAACACATACCCTCCAAACATTCCCCCTTTAATATATACTTATAGATACACATACCCTCCAACATTCCCCCTTTAATAGTTACAACTTATAGATACACATACCCTCCAACATTCCCACTTATAGGTTACACTTATACGATAACTACCCTCCAACATTCCCCCTTTAATAGTGACTTTATATACACATACCCCAACATTCCCCTTAATAGTTCACATACCACTCCAAACTATCCCTGAATGTTACCTATAGATCACATACCCTCCAACATTCCCCCTTAGTAGTTACTTATAGATAACCAACCCTCCAACATTCCCTTTAATAGTTCACTTATAGATACACATACCCTCCAACATTCCCCTTCAATAGTTACGTTATGTACACATACCCTCCAACATTCCTCTTTAATAGTACACTTATAGAAACACATACCCTCAACATTACCCCCTTTATGTTACACTTATAAAAACATACCCTCCAACATTCCCCTTTAATAGTACTTATAGATACACATACCCTCCAACATTCCCCTTTAATAGTTACACTTATAGATGCACATACCCTCCAACATTCCCCTTTAATAGTTACACTTATAGATACACATACCCTCCAACATTCCCCCTTTAATAGATTACACTTATAGATACACATACCCTCCAACATTCCCCTTTAATAGTTCACTTATAGAATCACACATACCTCCAACATCCCCTTTAATAGTTACAACTTATGAGATACACTACCCTCCAACATTCCCCTTAATAGTTACACTTATGAGAACACTTACCCCTCAACATTCCCCTTTAATAGTTACACTTATAGAAACAACACATAACCCTCCAACAATCCCCCCTTTTAATAGTTACTATAGATACACATACCCTCCAACATTCCACCCTTTAAAGTTACACTTATAGATACACATACCCTCCAACATTCCCCTTTAATAGTTACACTTATAGATACACATACCCTCCAAACATCCCCTTTAATGTTAACTTATAGAAACACATACCCTCCAACATTCCCCTTTAATAGTACACTATAAGATACACATACCCTCCAATTTCCCTTCTTAATAGTTACACTTATAGATACACATACCCTCCAACATTCCCCTTTAATTACACTTATAGATACAACATACCCTCCAACATTCCCCTTTATAGTTACTTATAGATACACAGTACCCTCCAACATCCCTTTAATAGTTACACAAATACCTCCAACATTCCCCTTTAATAGTTCACTTATAGATGCACATACCCTCCAACCATCCCTTTAATAGTTACACTTATAGATACACATACCCTCCAACATTCCCCCTTTAATAGTTACCTTAGAACATACCTCCAACATTCCCCTTAATAGTTACATTATGATCACATACCCTCCAACATTCCCCCTTTAATAGTTAACAATAGAGAACAACATACCCTCCACATTCCCCCTTTAATAGTTACACTTTTAGAAACACCATATACCCTCCAACATTCCCCTTTAATAGTTACAACTACCCTCCAACATCCCTTAATAGTTTACACTACCCATACCCTCCAACAATTCCCCTTTAATAGTTTACACTATACAACCCCAACATACCCTCGCCCAATACTTCCACCTTTAAAGTTTACCCTTATAGATACACATACCCTCCAACATTCCCCTCCTTTAATAGTTACACTTATAGATACACATACCCTCCAACATTCCCCCTTAAAGTTACACTTAGAGAAAACAATACCCTCCAACATTCCCCTTTAATAGCTACAACTTATAGATACACATACCCTCCAACATTCCCCTTTAATAGTTAACCTTATAGATACACATAATACCCTAACATTCCCCCTTTAATAGTTCAACACTTATAGATACACATACCCTCCAACATTCCCCCTTAATAGTTCACTTATAGATACACATTACCCTCCAACATTCCCTATAATAGTTAACTTATAGAAACACATACCCTCCAACATTCCCCCTTTAATAGTTCCACTTATAGATACACATACCCTCCAACTGTAAGCAGGCACAGTACAGTCGATCACTGTCTGTTAAAAACGCCTTGAATGTAGTGAGAATTTATAGTTTCCGGGTGATGTCATCCGTGAACGTTACTGATGTCACTAGCTATACTTGGAGCTAGGTGTTGTACGATCAGTTTAAATCATAGTGATGTCACATTAAAAAAATAAACATTTCCTGTACGTATTATACAGAATACGAAAGGTCTTTTACTCTGTTGAACCTGTAATTCCGTTAATTCCCTGCGTTACTCACAAGTCACAAACTATCACTAATTCACTATCACACCTTTTTGAAAACACACATTGTACCAATTATGTTAAAACGCTTTTATTGCTCAATTTACCCTAAATTCCATATTTAATAGAGCCTCGAGACCCCAAATGGATTTGGTTTTTGTCTTCCAGAGAGACATCTGTCCCACCCATGTGATGTCTGTGGGGGAACACTCACTCTGTGTGTACAATCAGATTGTCCTCACCAGTTTTCACTTTCTGGGGTCACATGATTGTGTTGAAGGGTCATGTGAAACAGCGACTGAGGGCGGGGTTTTGTTCGTAACAAAGCGAAAGGATAAGTTGGTTGCCTGACTCTCCCGTTGATATATTCATCAAACTCCTACGCTCATGGGACCACCGTGAAATGATTCTTTCTCAATCCCACCCGCAGATTCCTGGACACAGACAGACCAGGAGAATAGGGGATATGTTAGTGTCTGACTCAATAATACAAACCAGGCCTCAGAGTGTTGGTGAAGAGGTCAAGAAGGAATTTGGCAATTAAGTATTAAAACAGTCTGTTCCCTCTCGGGGTCCTAATATTATGGAAAGTGTAGTTGGGATCAGGATTGTTTGGCAACGTCACATACACAAGAGAACATCATGGAGATAGGAACTTATAGTCAATGTGTCCTACCAGGTGCAATTGGAGAATTCAAGTAGTTCAATCAGGAACATTGGATCGGGAAACCCAGAGAGATTGGAATTCCCCCTTTCCCCTAATTTATACACATCATGGAAGGAAAGAACTGGAGCAGATTGGATAGAGAGAACAGAAAGAAAACAGCAAATCCACTAGGTGGAGGTGTCATACTCTAGTAGACAAGATTGCCACCCCGGTAACTGGTACCTTCCCAAATAAGGGGGAAATGGACTGATTGATCCTTTATCTGAAAGCGCCAATGTGGTCCCAATGTATAGACTGTACCTTTCCTCATTAAGGGGACGATGGACTGATCCATCATTACTGAGAGGACAGATGGTGTGCAAATGTATAGACTGTACCTTTCCTTCCTCATTAAGGTGGACGATGTAACTGATCCATCATTGACTGAGGGGACAGAGGTGTGCCCAATGATACTGTACCTTGCCCTCATAAGGGGACATGGAACTGCATCCATCATTACTTTACTGAGAGGACAGATGTGCCCAGTGTATAGACTGACCTTTTCCTCATGAAGGGGACAATGGGACGATCCATCATTACTACTGAGGGGGGACAGATGTGTTGCCCAATTATAGACTTTACCTCTTTCCTCATGAAGGGGACTATTGACTATCCATCATTACTGAGGGGACAGATGGTGTGCCCAATTGATAACTGTACCTTCTCAATGAGGGGACGATGGACTGATCAATTACTACTGAAGTACAGATGTGTGCCCCATGGTGAGACTGATACCTTTCTTCCCTCATGAAGGGGACAACATGGACTGATCCCTCCTTACGTGAGGGGACATATGTGTGCCCAGTTAGACGGGACCTTTCCTTTCCTCATGAAGGTACGATGGACTGATCCTCATACTTACTGAGGGAAAAGATGTGTGCCCATGTATAGACTGTAACATTTTCCTCAGTGAAGGGACGATGGACTGACCATTACTTACTGAAGAGGACAGAATGTTGTGCCCAATGTATAACGGTACCTTTCCTCATGAAGGGACATGGACTGTCATCATAACTGATAGGACAGATGTGTGCCCAATGTATAGACTGTACCTTATCCCCATAAGGGGACGATGGACTGATCCATCATTACTACTGAAGGACAGATGTGTGCACAATGTATAGACTGTACCTTGCCTCATGAGGGGACGATGGACTGATCCTTACTACTGAGAGGACAGAATGTGTGCCCCATGTATAGACGTAACCTTTTCCTCATGAAAGGGGACGATGGACTGATCCATCATTACTGAAGGACATATTTGTGCCCAAGTATAGACTGTACCATTTCCTCATAAGGGGACATGACTGATCCTTCCTACCTGGGGGACAGATGTGTGCCCAATGTATAGACTGTACCTTTCCTCATGAAGGGGACGATGGACTGATCCATTACTACTGAGATGACGATGTGGGTGGCCCCATGTGATAAGACTGTACCTTTCCCATGAGGGTACATGTGACTGATCACATTACTGAAGGGACCAGAAATGTGTGCCCAATGAATGACTGTACTTTCCTCATGAAGGGGACAATTGACTTATCCATTACTACTTGAGGGACAGATGTGTGCCAATGTATAGACTGTACCTTTCCTCATTAAGGGACGATGGACTGATCCATTACTACTGAGAGTACAAGATGTGTGCCCAATGTTAGACTGTACCACCGTTTCCTATGACGGACAATTGACTGATCCATCATCCTGAGGGACAATGTGGTGCCCAATGTATAGACTGTACCTTTCCTCATGAAGTGGAACGATGGACTGATCCATTATTACTGAGAGGACAGATTTGTGCCCCAGGTATAAGACGTACCTTTCTTTCCCTCATGAAGGGACGATGGACTGATCATCTTACTGAGGGGACAATTTGCCCTAATGTATAGAACTGTACCGTTCCACTCTGAAGGGGACGATGGACTGATCCATTATTACTGAGGGAAAGATGTGTGCCCAATGTATAGACTGCCCTGTCCCTCATGAAGGGACAATTGGACTGATCCCATCATTACTGAGATACAGATGTTTGGCCCAATGTATCGACCTCGTACCTTTCCATCCTGAAGGGACGATGGCTGATCCATTATTACTGAGAGTACAGATTGGTGCCCCAGTTATAGACTGTACCTTTCCTCAGAAGGGGACGATGGATGATCCATTACTACTGAGAGGAACGATGTGTGCCCAATGTATAGACCTGTACCTTCTCCTGCATGAAGGGGAAATGACTGATCCAGTACGTACTGAGAGGACAGATGTGAGGCCCAATGTATAGACTGTACTTTCCTCATGAAGTGGACGATGACTGATCCATTACGACTGAGAGGACAGATGTGTTGCCCAATGTATATAGCTGTACCTTTCCTCAGGAGGGGAGCGATGGACTGATCCATTTTACTGAGAGGACAGATGTTGCCCATGTATAGCTGTCCCTTTCCTCATACGGGGAAGATGGACTGGATCCATTACTACTGAGGGACAGATGTTGTGCCCAATGTATAGACTGTAACCTTTCCTCATGAGGGACTATGGACCTGATCCCATTACTATACTGAGAGGACAGATTTTGTGGCCCAATGTTAACTGTAACTTTCCCTCTGAATGGGGACTATGGACTGATCTAAAGAAAAAAACCATTCTTACTGAGCGGACAGATGTTGCCCATGTATATACTTTAAACCTTCCTCATGAAGGGGACGATTGACTGATCCATTATTACTGAGAGGACAGATTGTGCCCAATGTAATAGACTGTACCTTTCCCTATGAAGGGGAAGATGGACTGATCCATCATTACTGAGAGGACAGATGTGTGCCCAATGTATAAGACTGGTAAACCTTTTCCTCTGACGGGGACGATGGACTGACCATTTTACTGAGATGGACAGCGCTGTGTGCCCAATGTATAGACTGTACTTTCCTATGAAGGGAAGATGGACTGGATTCCATTACTACTGAGATGACGATGTGTGCCCCAAAGTATAGACTTGTACCTTTCCTTCCTCATTGAAGGGGGACGAGGACTGATCCTTACTACTGATATGGACAGATGTGTGCCCAATGTATAGACTGTAACCTTCCTCATGAAGGGGACGATGGACCTGATCCATTATTACTGAGGGGACAGATGTGGTGCCCAATGTATAGACTGTACCTTTCCTCATGAAGGGACGATGGACTGATCCATTATTACTGAGAGGACAGATGTGTGCCCAATGTATAGACTGTACCTTTCCTCATGAAGGGGAACGATGGACTCGATCCATCATTACTGAGGGGACGATGTGTTCCCCCATGTATAGACTGTACCTTTCCTCATGAAGGGGGAAGATGGCCTGAGTCCATCATTACTGCGGGACGATGTTTCCCAATGTATAGACTGTACCTTTCCTCATGAAGGGGACGATGGACTGATCCATCATTACTGAGGGACAGATGTGTGCCCAATTTAGTAGACTGTAGTGTGACCAGTTTCCCATGAAGTGGGCGATGGACTGATCCATTACTACTGATGAGGACAGATTTGCCCACATGTATAAACTGGTAACCTTTCCTCATGAAGGGGAAATGGACTGATCCATTACAACTAACTGAGAGGACAGATGTGTGCCCCATTTAAGACTGTACCTTTCCTCATGAAGGGGAAGATGGAACTGAATCCCTTACGTCTGAGGGACAGATGTGTGCCCACTGATAGACTGTACCTTTCTCATGAAGGGGACGATGGACCTGATCCATACTACTGAAGAGGACAGATTTGTGTGCCCAATGTAATAGAACTGTACTTCTCCCTCAAATACGGGAAATGGACTGATCCATTACTACTGAGAGGACAGATGTGTGCCCAATGTATAACTGACCTTTCCTTCATGAAGGGGAAGATGGACTGATCCATCATTACTGAGGGGGACAGATGGTTTTGTGCCGCAATGTATAGACGGTACCTTCCCCATCATTAAGGGGCGAAGACTGGACTGATCCATCATTACTGAGGGGACAGATGTGTGCCCAATGTATAGACTTACCTTTCCTCCTCTGAAGGGGAAGATGGACTGATCAACCATAATACTTAGCAAGGTACAATGTGTGCCCAATGTATAAGACTGGTCCTTTCCTCATTCAGGGAAGTGTCAAAAACTGATCTACCATGCGATTACTGAAGGGACACGATGTGTGCCCAATGTATAGACTGTACCTTTCCTCATGAAGGGGACGCACTGGACTGATCCATCATTACTGAGGGGACATGGTGCCCAATGTATCGACTGGTACCTTTTTGGCCTCAATGAATGGGACGATGGACTGATCCAATTACTACTGAGAGGACAGATGTTTGCCCATGTATAGACTGTACCTTTCCTCATGAAGGGGACGATGGAACTGATCCATCATTACTGAGGGACAGCTGTGTGACCAATGTGATAGACTGTACCTTTCCCCCATTGGGTAATAATGGACTGATCCTTCTACTGGAGGACGATGTGTTCCCCATGTATAGAGACTGTAACCTTTCCTTTCCTCATGAAGGGGGGACGATGACTGATCCACCTCATTACTGAGGGACTATGTGGTTGCCCATGTATAGACTGTACCTTTCCTCCATCAAGGGGACGATGGACTGATCCCTTCTCACTGAGAGACAGATTGTGCCCAATGTAAAAACGGTACCTTTCCTCAGGAGGGAAGATGCGACTTATCCATTCACTACGAGAGGACATATTTGTCCCCAATGTAAAGACTGTACCTTCATTCCTCATGAAGGGTACCGATGGACTGATCCACTCATTTACTGAGGGGACAGATTGTGTCCATGTATAGACTGTGACCTTTCCTCATGAGTGGACGATGGATGATCCTCATTACTGAGGGGACAAGATGTGTGTGCCCAATTATAGATTGTACCTTTCCCAAACCTTTCCTCATGAGGGGAACGAGGACTTATCCACCCTTACTGAGGGGACATATGTGGCCCAATGTATAAATACTGTCCTTTCCTCATGAAAGGGGACGAATGCAACTGATCCTCATTACTGACGGAACAGATTGTAGCCCCATGTAAAATAACGGTTACCTTTCCTCATGAAGGGGACAATGGACTGATCCATCATTACTGAGGGGACAGATGTGTGCCCAATGTATAACTGTACCTTTCCTCATGAAGGGGACAATGGCACTGATCCATCATTACTGAGGGGACGATGTGTGCCCAATTTTAGCTGTACCTTTCTCATGAAGGGGACGATTGGACTGATCCATCATACTTACTTGAGGGACAGATTTGTGCCAATGTATAGACTGTACCTTCCCTCATGAAGGGGACGAAATGGGACTGATCCATCATTTAACTGAGGGAACAGATGTGTGCCCATTCTAGACTGTACCTTTTTTCCCTCCATTAATGGGACGTGGACTTTACCATCATTACTGAGGGGACAGCACTGTGGGCCCAATGTATTAGACTTCACCTTTCCCTCATGAAGGGGACGATGGACTGATCCTCATTACTGAGAGCGAAGATGTGTGCCCAAATGTATAGCACTGTACCCTTTCCTCATCGAAGGGGAAGATGGACTGATCCATTGCTACGGAGGACAGATGTGTGCCCATGAATAGACTGTACCTTTCCTCATGAAGGGTACGATGACGGGAATCCATCATTACTGAGAGGACAGATGTTGCCCATGTATGACTGGTACCTTTCCCGACGGGACATGGACATCCATCATTACTACTGAGAGGGACGGTGTGCTCCATGTCTAGGACTGTAACTTTTCCTCATGAAGGGGACTTGGACTGCTCCATCTTACTGATGGGACAGATGTGTGCCTCAATGTATAGACGTACCTTTCCTCATGAAGGGACGATGGACTGAACCCATCATTACTGAGGCAATGTGTGCCCAATGTTAGACTGTACCTTTCCTCAGAAGGGACGATTGTATGATATTATTACATTTATGTATGTATTATATGTGTACGGATTATATATTTACTTATGTATGTTATTATATTTGTACGTATTTATATTATATTACATATGTATTGTATTTTAATTTATGTACGTATTTCATATTATTACATTCATGTATGTATTTATTAGTACGTATTATATTATTACATATGTATAGTATTATTTTGTACGTATTATATATTACATTATGTATTTGTATATTATTATGTACGTATATTATTACATATGTATGTAGTATATTTAGTACGTATTATATTATTACATTATGTATGTAGTATATTAATGTATATATATTATTCATTATGTATGTATTGTATTATGTACGTATTATATATTATTACATTAGATGTATGTTATATTATGGTACGTATTATATTATTACATTTAGTATGTATTAATTTGTACTATTATATTATTACATTATTGTATGTATTATATTAGTGTATATATTTACATTATGATTAGGTATTATATTTTATGTACTATTATATTATTACATTATGTATGTGATATTATATTGTCGTTATATTATTATTACATTATGGTATTATATTATTATTGATTTATATAATCATGGAGGAGTGATAGGTGGTTTGGAGGTTGACGTAGTTTTGCATCTATCTGTCACCCTGTTGAGCCCAGGTATTTACCCTTTTTTTGTGTACACAGAATGTTTAATCATAATGACTTGTTAGGTGTTGGGGTTGAGGTGGGTTAATCCCTGTGTGTGGTACGTGTCGGTGACACCGACCTCTTTCTGCTGTATAATGAGATTATTATGGGTGAGGTGACCAAGTTCATTGGCTATCCCCAGTACGGAGCTAACTCTTCGATTATTCAATGTTTGGAGGGTACGTGATACATATAAGGGGGTAGGGTTAGTTTAGGATGCATAGGGGTTTAAAGGACGTTAAACACCCCAAAAACCTTGTTTATCCAAATTAAAATTACTCAGTCCCCGCCCAGTCATCATGAAGCCCAGAATGAAAATGTGGAATGTTCCCCCGCTATAGACGACATGTGATGTCATGGCCAGTGACCAATGATGCATTAGGCCGCGTCTCCAGTCCTGCTCATACTAGAAAACAGGAGGCAAAGACCAGATGGAGAAAGCGCAGAGGGAAAAGAAGTTTCTTGGTGACCATGGAAAGGTGATGAATATAGAGGGTTGGGGAACACAAGATTGTTTATTCTGGGATTGGAACCCTGATTGAAAACATTACACAGGGCTGTGCTAAGATTAAGGTTCACTTCATTATCCTCCCCCTGCAGCTTCGGTTACTATGTTATCATCTATAAGTGTAACTATTAAGTTGTGATATTGAGAAATACATTACACAGGGCTGTGCTAAGATCAGGTTCACTTCATTATCCTCCCCATGCAGCTTGTACTATGTACATCTCTATAAGTGTAATTATTAAGTTGATTTGATATTGAGAAATACATTACACAGGGCTGTGCTAAGATCAGGTTCTCACTTCATTATCCTCCCAGCAGCTCTGTACTATGTTATCTTATAGTGTAACTATTAAGTTGTGATATTTAGAAATACATTACACAGGGCTGTGCTAAGATCAGATCACTTCATTACCCTCCCCTGCAGCTCTGTACTATGTTATCTTATAAGTTGTAACTATTAAAGTTGGGATATTGAAAATACATTACACAGGGCTTGTGCTAAGATGCAGGTTCACTTATTTCCTCCCCCTGCAGCTGGTACTTATGTTATCTCTATAGTGTAATATTTAAAGTTGTGATATTGAGAATACATTACACAGGGCTGTTGAGAAGATAGGTTCATTCTATTATCCCCAGTGACTCGTGTACTATGTTATCTCTATAAGGTAACTATTAAAGTTTGTATATTGATGGAAATACATTACACCGGGCTTGCTAAGATCAGGTTCACTTCATTATCTCCCCTGCAGCTCTGTACTATGTTATCTCTATATAGTGTAACTATTAAAGTGTGATATTGAGAAATACATTACACAGGGCGTTGCTAAGATCAGGTTAGTTCTTCATTATCTCCCCCTGCAGCTCTGTACTATGTTTATCTCTATAAGTGTAACTATTAAAGTTGTGATATTGAGAATACATACACAGGGCTCTGTGCTAAGATCAGGTTCATTTCATTTCCTCCCCTGCAGCTCTGTACTATGTTATCTCTATAAGTGTATATTAAAGTTGTGGATATGAGAAATACATTACACAGAGGTGTTGCTAAGATCAGGTTACTTCATTATCCTCCTCCCATTCAATGTCTTTGTCTTTATGTTATCTTATCACTGTTACTCTCCAGTCTCTTTGATTGATGTTTAGCATGCGGAGTCACCTGACCCTTCACGAGTCATTATTCTTTTCCTCCACTCCTCCCCGCCCCCTCTTTTTTTTCTCCTTCCCCCCCCCCCCCCCCCCCCCCCTTTTGACCTTACTCTTCTTCTCCTTCCCCCTCCTTCACCCCACTTTCTACTCAGCCGCTGTGTAATGTATTCTCCATCTAATCAACTTCGATATGTTACATGTATAGAGTAAACAATCGTCCACAACTACCTCTCTGCAATGTAGGTTACTTAATTTAACCTTATCTTCCCCCAGCCCTTTTTCAATTTATTTTCCTCACTCTCCCACACCCAACTTCTCTTTCCCACCCCTTATAGAGTAACCCACACACCATCTTCGACCTATCTGCCTTGGGATTCTAATGCCATTGCACCTGTCTTACTCCTCCTACCCTGTTTCCGTTTTCTTTCTCAATCCCTCCCACTCCCTTTCCACTCGTTCCACTTCTAATATCCCCTTCCCTCCTCCTCTCTTCAGGGGGAGGGATAATGAAGTGAACCTGATCTTAGCACAGCCCTGTGTAATGTATTTTCATATCACAACTTTAATAGTTACACTTATAGAGAAACATAGTACAGAGCTGCAGGGGAGGGAATGAAATGAACCTGATCTTAGCACAGCCCTGTGTAATGTATTTCTCAATATCACAACTTTAATAGTTACACTTATAGAGATAACATAGTACAGAGCTGCATGGGGAGGATAAGAAGTGACCTGATCTTAGCACAGCCCTGTGTAATGTATTTTCTCAATATCACACACTTTAATAATTACACATTATAGAATAACATATTACAGAGCTGCATGGGGAGGATAATGAAGTGAACCTGATCTTAGCACAGCCCTGTGTAATGTATTTCTCAATATCACACACTTTAATAGTTACACTTATAGAGATAACATAGTACAGAGCTGCAGGGGGAGGATAATGAAGTGAACCTGATCTTAGCACAGCCGCTGTGTAATGTGTTTCAATCAGGGTTCCAATCCCAGAATAAACATCTTGTGTTCCCCAACCCTCTATAGTTCATCACCTTTCCATGGTCCCAGAAAACTTACTTTTCCCTCCTGCGCTTCTCCTATCTGGTCTTTGCCTCCTGTTTTCAGTAAATGAGCAGGACTGGAGACGCGGCCTAATGCATCATTGGTCACTGGCCATGACATCACTGTCGTCTATAGCGGGGGGAAACATTCCATTGTTTCTGGGCTTCAGTGACTGCGGGGAGCTGAGTAATTTTAATTTGGATTAAACAAGGTTTTTGGGGGGGTTTACTGTCCCTTTAACCCCTTATGCATCCTAAACTACCCCCTTATATGTATCACGTACCCTCCAACATTGAATATCAGGTGAGTTAGCTCCGTACTGGGGTAGCCAATGACTTGGTCACCCTCACCCATAATAATCTCATTATACAGCAGAAAGGGGTTCGGTGTCACCGACACGTACCACACTAGGGGATTAACCCCCTCAACCCCAACACCTTAACAAGTCACTATGTTATACATTCTGTGTCACACAAAAAAAGGGTAAATCCTGGGCTCAACAGGGTGACAGATAGATGCAACTACGTCAACCTCCAACACTTATCCACCTCCATTATTATAAAAATTAGCATCTATAATTACATACATAAGTGTAATAATATAATAACGACATAATACAATACATACATATTGTAATAATATAATACGTACATAATGTAATAATACTAATACGTACATAATACAAAATACAGAACATTAATAATATCACTAACGTACATAATACAATACCTACATAAAATAATTAATCTTATAATGTATAATAAATAATACGTACAATACAATAATACCTAATGTAATAATATAATACGTACATAATATAATAACAATAATAATAATGTTAATATATATAATACTACATAATAACATACATACATAATGTATAATATAATAGTACATAATTAATACATAATAATGTAATAATAAATACGTACATAATAATACATACATAATGTAATAATATACATAGTGACATAATATAATAGCTACATTGTAATAATATAATCGTACATAATAGATAGTACAATTACATCATACATGTAATAATATATATGTACAATAAATAATACATACATAATGTAAAATAATAATACGTACATAATACAATACATACATAATGTAATAATATAATACGTACATAATACATACATACATAATGTAATAATATAATACGTACATAATACTACATACATACTGTAATAATATAATACGTACACAATATAAATACATACATAATGTAATAATATAATACGTACATAATACAATACATACATAATGTAAGAATATAATACGTACATAATATAATACATACATATGTGATAATATAATACGGTACATACTAATTACATTACATAATGGTAATAATATAATACGTTACATAAAAATACATACATAATGTAATATATAATACGTACATAATATAATACATACAGTAACAGTAAAGAATATCATGTGTTTCTATAAGTGTAACTATTAAAGGGGAATGTTGGAGGGTATATGTTTCTATAAGTGTAACTATTAAAGGGGAATGTTGGAGGGTATGTGTTTCTATAAGTATAGGGGAATGTTGGTTCCTTGTTACAATTCAGGGATTACCGGTTCCTTGTTACAATTCACGGATTACCGGTTCCTTGTTACAATTCACAGATTACCGGTTCCTTGTTAGGATTACCGGTTCCTTGTTACAATTCACGGATTACCGGTTCCTTGTTACAATTCAGGAATTACCGGTTCCCGGGGGGCAGGGCTGCAGATGAATGCAGATAAGGGTCAGGAACACAAAGAGCCTTATTATTCCTGAGACCTATTTTAGTTAGGGGGGGAGGCGTTAAGCTAGGTACACACTATACAATCTTTCCTCCAGACCAACTGTTCGAAGCTTTCGTCCGGTCGGCCAGGAGGAAAGACTGTTGGTTGCGGCAAAAGCAGCCCCGCGAAGGGCGCGGTATTTGCTTGCCGAAGGGATTTGCCCAGTCTTGTGGGAGGAGACAGAAGGAGAAAGACAGAACCTTCCAATGAGTAATGGTAGGATATAAGAGGGGGCTAGAGAACAAAAAACACTTTACATTCACAGCATAAGCTATTTAGTAATAGCAATTTGGATTAACAGTGTACTTACCCTTTAAAAGGAGCAAAACAAAAGCTGTGAAAACAGAACCAACCTTGTCTCTTTGCTTCTCCAATTGTCTAACCCTAAAGCTGGGTACACACCATACAATAATTCAGCCAGACCAACCGTCATTTCAGTGTTTTGATCGGTCGGGCCAAATTATTGTATGGGTTCTTCTTGCGGCCGCGACAGACCGCCGACCGATTCATCTGAAATGGATGAACGCAGGATCCTCTGTGAATCTCATGTTGGGTCGTGACTAATTGTCAGACGCAGCTGCTTTTACTGAGACCGACAGTTCTTCCCTCATGCTGACCGCTTGGAAGCCTGGAACGGTCGGTCAAGGGGAAGGATTGGAACATGTGTACCCAGCTTAAGGATTGTAGACACAAACAGGGAACTCCTGCACACCTGTGTAAGGTCGATACATGCTGGGTGCTATTCATGGTACCATAGCCAATGGTAATTAATTGAGCTTGAGATAATCCCTGGACAGTAGAGTGCGGGTGGTTAAAGTTAAGGAGTGCAGCTTGCATGGGCGTGAATTATGTCAGCTGGCATGCAGTGAGTACAGCTTGCATGGGCATGCATTATGTCAGCTGACATGCAGTGAGTGCAGCTTGCATGGGCGTGCATTAAGTCAGCTGACATGCAGGGAGTGCAGCTTGCATGGGCGTGCATTAAATCAGCTGACATGCAGGGAGTGCAGCTTGCATGGGCGTGAATTAAGTCGGGGGGGGGGGGGGGGGGCGTCCCCGAGAGATACTTACCCAAACCTTTGCCTTGACCTATTCCGCCTACTGAAGATTTCAGGCCGAGAGGTATAACAAGCAGACAGATGTGGATTTCGTTGGCCCCAAACAAGCCTCCAATCTACAGCTTGGTTACTCTCTCCTGCAACTTTATCCGTTCTCTCTGCCTTCAGTGGTTCCGTTACAGAGGAAGCTCTATGGGCTGTTTGCATGTAAAACCTGTAAAGTTTGCCAAAGTACTATAATCTCAAAAACCAACACAGATTTTAGCCTTTTACTGGATTACCGCAGTTTATATAACACTTCTGATGGCTATTTAAAGGGGAACTGTGGTCCCAAAAGACTTTAGTAATGATAGAATTCTCTCCTGAGAATTTTTGCAATTTATGTCCATGTTTATTTTGTCTTAGTTTTGAATGATATTGACATTTTTGTGTGTGAATATTCGCAGCAAGACACAGGTCCCCTGCACCATGTGTGAAACACTGTCAGGCAGTGTCTGGTCTCCTCCCTTTGCAGCCCCCCCTGGTCCCTCCACGCATGGACCCATGGTCTTCCACAGTTGCAGGCCCTCTTGCGCCCATTACTTACAGCCCATGTGGTCCCGCCCACCACGAGGGTGCCTAAGCCCCGTCCAGATGTCACACTGCATGGTGGGTTTTGCAAACTGTGGGGCCTGTGCGGTGGACAGTGCAGTCAGCAATGGGGCAGTTGGTTTAGAAGGCAGGAATGTGGCGAGTCAGGGGTGTGGCCCAACAGTGGACTGGTTACCTGGTTGGCGGCCGAGGTGCGCTAGGATCAGAATAATAAAATGTATGGATGGGGGTAAATACCGTAAATATATTATAATTACGGTATAAACCAGGATAACATTACCAGAGTCAAAGGGGGGTAATCAATCCACGGTAACACGTTACCCAGGAATGACCCACTCAAGTTATTTGCAAAGTGCCGCTGCTGCACTGCTATTCCAGATATGAGCAGATGTATAACTTGGCAAGCGTCCAAAAGAACACCAAACCAACAGATGGACCTCCTGGTATTGACTGCACCACAAGCCAGTATTCGTGTCATGTCAGATATTATTGGCCGACCAATGAAAGCTTTAACCTCATTTGGGTTCATAAAACAGAAAAATACTAATATTACACCTTTAAATAGAGCAACCAATGTAAACATTCCAGGTGAGGACAAAAGGATATCTGTGTTAAATACGTTCAAGTCCCCCCACCCTGCCAGTACAAAACCACCCTAACGATCACTACTTCAAGGGAGTCAGGGGTGGACAAAATGGAACTTTCTTGTTTCATTCTGCTACTAAGAGTATATTAAATGTTGAGTTCCAGCAATTCCACTGTCAGGGAAGGCCATTTAAAAGCCGCCAGAAGATTTACCGAATTACATAAGCCCACGGGATGCATTTTACCTTAATGAAGCAAATTAGCTGGTGCCAAAAGTCACACTTAATACCTCAAGTGTGAAATGATATGAAAGCTATGAATAGGTTAGCAATCACTTTAAAGACAAGAAATGTGGCAGGCCATAGGGTTTGAGGATCGCACATTGTTATAGATAAATGCACTTGAAAAAATTGTATGAGTGGGGCCACAGCTTATGAAAAATGAGCCAATTTAGAAACCTGTGACTGAGCCCATTGTAATGAGGCCTGGGGCATGTCAGAAGAGGCCAGACAGGGATTAACCTTCAGCATTGGCCTGTGATTGTCAACGTCAACTCCATAAACTGACAGTGGCTAAACTGGAAGAACCAGGAAGCAGAAACATGGAAACAGGAACATTGTAGCAGGATTTCATATTTCATATTCAAAAACTATTACAGTTTAGGGTTTGGGGGTGATTTAACTGTATATGTAAGTTTTCATTTGGGCTTTCAGTCACATAATATGGAATCTGCCGTGCGATAGAAAAACAAATACCATAGGGCTGGTCCTATCGCCAATTCATATAAATTCCCCTTTCCTCCAGCAACGCTCCGTATACAGTTGTTTAAATGAAAATTAACTTACAAACCCAAGCTGGAAACACATGCTGCCACGTGAGTTGTGCCCTCGGGGGTTGTGTGTGGTTGTGTGTTGTGTTGGTCTCATACAGTTTACCATCTGCCCCCATGCAGTCACTGAGATCAAATGATATAATGGGAAAGTCACTTAAGCAAAATGACTAAACAGAGATGTAACGATGCACTGATTGTGGTGCGTGAGATTGAACTGAGCACGCAAGGGGGTTGGGAGATCATTCTGTGAAACCGTCTGTGAGAGTTACAAACACAATCACACAAAAATGCCAAGTAGGGAAAAAAAAAAACAGGTAAACGGGGGTATTTGCAAAGAATAATAACATGACAGAATCTATCACCCCTGGCACAATAAGGAGAGGCGTATTATGGTGCAGAAACAGAAGCAGCATAGTCGGATACAAGATATCCAGGTTATTAAATCGAATCGGGCTTTGCAACACTATGAGATTATTAACACTGTCATGTCATTAAAGATTATAGGAACGTACCCGTCTTCATACGTATAATGGATATTTATTTAAAAAGACGGCCTAGATCTAGTGGGGAAATAGAGGGCAAGGATTAGAGAATTGCGAGAAACCGTGCTGAGTAAGAATAATACAATAACTGTGTTGGAGAGCACACAAATATCATGGACGACTATAGAAAACCTTTTAAAATAGGTAGCTTCGTTAAGGGCAAGTCCAGCCCCAAAAATGAAAAACTTACATACAGGAAATCACCCCCAAAAAACCTAAACGGTAATAGTTGACAATGTGGAAATATATAAGTCTAACCGAAATCGCACAATGTCTGTTTCCCTGGGTCTTCTGCCTTCCTGGTTCTTCCAGGTAGTAAAACTGTCAGTTATGGATTTGACAGTTGACATCACAGCCATGACTGAAGTTAATCCCCTGTCTGCCTCTTATGGCTCTGCCCAGGCTCAGTAAAGTCAGACATGTTTCTAAATGGCTCAGTTTCCATGAGGCCTCCAGAAAGCATTTTTGAGACACACACATGTACAAAGCAATACAGTAATGAATTCATAGGACAAACTAGATATCAACTATTTTAAAGAGGCCATTCTTACTAAAAGATGTTCTCAATGAGGGTGGAGTTGTCCTTTAAGCATATATATGTGATTGAATCTAACTACTTCTCAGTTCTGTTGTTAATGTAGCCATCTTGTGTTTTAAAGAATGGCTGCAAGCCATGAGTGCTGGTTATTTGGATTTGCCAAAGCAGGAGGGAGATGGAGCCCATAGTTACAAATGTTCATTGCATTTCAAAACTGGAAATGCCCATAGGGAACGCGGAGAGGCTAGGAAATGCTCAAACCCTTTAAGTTGCCCTTTAACATTTCACATCTGCTCGATTACTGTCAAGTAAATGTTCTACTCAGGCACATGATCGGCAACTGAAACATCGATTTATAGTCTGTGCGGGCAGGAGTATGGGCAAAGGAACTTGGTTCATGTGTCATTATGCAATAAAAAAAGTATGTTATCGTATGAATTGGGTTACAAACCAGCTACTAGATTCAGGGCATGTCTCTCATGAAACCTCTGTACAGTCCCTTGACACTTTAGTACAGCAGTAAATAATCATTCTGAATGGATCACAAATCAAAACAACAGCATAGGCAGACAGAAAATCTATGTATATCCCACCCAGTAAAAAACCTCTACCAACAGAGGCCATTTTCATCCATTTATAATCAGTCGTTCCTTCTATAATCCTTCTCCACCTCAATAACTCGTTAACTCTGCAATGCTGAAGGTTTGGAGCTCCCGGCATACAATGCTAATGTACAACAGTGATGCTATTTAAAATCTTATGGCGTTCCTCATATTGAGTGCAGTATTACGAGGGCCATAAGGGAGGAGAGGAAAATGGGAACTTTCCCCCACCAGTAACACATGAATGTTTAGTCAAGTAAAAGCTTCTATAAAAGCACAACTACAGGGAAAAAAAACTCTTCTTTACCTTGGTAGAATATGATTTTTACATAGAACAGTAACTCTATTTACACACAATTGGAATGAGAACACGTTTATAACTTGCACATTCCCCTTTAATAGGTAGGGAACTTATAGAAACAAATGGTGCGAGCGCAGGGGGGATAATGAGTGAACTTGATCTTAGCACAGCTCGGTAATGTATTCTCAATATCACAACTTAATAGTTACATTATAGAGATAACATAGTACAGAGCTGCAGGGGGAGGATAGTGAAGTGAACCTGATCTTAGCACAGCTTGTTGTAATGTATTTCTCCAATAGTCCAACTTTAATAGTTACACTATAGAGAATAACAGTAAGGGCTGCAGGGGGAGGAAATAGAGTGAAACATGATCTTAGAAAAGTTGTAACAAGTATTTCTCCATAGTGTACCTAGTATAAAGGGGGATTTTGGAGGGTAGGTGGGATCCAACCTCAACACTTCCCTTTATTAGTTACACTGAATAGAAAACACACTGTGTGCAGAGCTTGTAGGGAGGAAGGAAGAAGAGAGAACGATCATTAGCACAGTGACATGTATTGTCAATATACATAACTTTAATAGTTACACTTTATAGAAATAACATAGTACAGAGCTGCCAGGGGAGGAGGCATTAATGAAGTGAATCTGTCTTAGACACAGCTCGGGTAATGGTATTTTCAATAATCACAACTTTAATAGTTAACACTTATAGAATAACCATAGTACAGAGCTGCAGGGGGAGGATAATGATAAAGTGAACCTGATCTAAAGCACAGCTCTGTGAATGTATTCTCAATATACATAAAACAACTTTAATAGTTACACTTGATTAGAAATAACATAGTACAGGGCTGCAGGGGGGGGATAATGAAGTGAACCTGATCATTAGACACAGCTCTGTGTAAGTATTTCTCAATATCACAAATTTAATAGTTACACTTATAGAAATAACATAGTACATGAGCTGCAGGGGGGAGGATAATGAAGGGAATCATGATCTTAGCACAGCTCGTGTAAATGTATTCTCAAATAAACAACTTGATAGTTACAATAAGAATAACATAGTACGAGGGCTGCAGGGGGAGGATATGAAGTGAACCTGATCTTAGTACAGCTCTGTACAATGTATTTGGTCAAATCACAACTTTAATAGTTCACTTATACAAAATAAATTAGTTACCGAGTGCAGGGGGAGGATGAATGAAGAGAACCGATCTTAGCACAGCGTCATGTACAATGTATGTCAATATATAACGTTTAATATTACACTTATAGAAATAACATAGTACAGAGCTGCAGGGGGGAGGATAATGAAGTGATACTGATCTTAGCAACAGCTGTTAATGTGATTTTCTCAATATCACAACTTGTATAGTTACACTTATAGAAATAACATAGTACAGAAAGCTCAGGGGGAGGATAATGAAGTGACCGATACTAAGCACAGCTTCGTGAATGTATTTCTCAATATCACAACCTTAATGTTACACTTATAGGAAATAATAGTACACGGGCTGCGGGGGGAGGATAATGAGTGAACCTGATCTGAGCAAGCGGATCTGTTGTAATGTATTTCTCATATCACAACTTTAATAGTTAACACTTATCGAGATAACATGAGTACAGAGCTGCAGGGGGGATGGAAATGAGTGAATCTGATCTTAGAACAGCTCTGTGTAATGTATTTCTCCAATTATCACAACTTGTATAGTACATTATAGAAATAACATAGTACAGAGCTGCAGGGGGAGGATAATGAAGTGAATCTGATCTTAGCACAGCTCTGTGTAATGTTTTCTCAATATCACAACTTAAAAAAAATAGTACATTATAGAAATAACATAGTACAGAGATGCAGGGGGAGGATATGAAGTGAACCTGATGCTAAGAACCAGCTCTTGTGTAATGTATTTCTCAATATCCACAACTTAATGTTACACTTATTAGAAATAACATAGTACAGATGCAGGGGGGAGGATAATGAAGTGAACCTATCTTAGCACAGCGCTGTGTAATGTATTCTCAATATCACAAGTCTTTAACTAGTACACTTATAGAAATAATCATAGTACAGAGCTTGCAGGGGGAGGAGGATAAGAAGTGAATCTGATCTTAGCCACAGCGCTGTGTAAGTATTTCCAATATCACAAATTTATAGTTACACTATAGAAATAACAGAGTACAGGGCGGACAGGGGGCGGGATAGAAGTGAACCTGATCTAGCACAGCTCTGGTAATGTATTTCTCCATATCACAATAATAGTACACTTATAGAATATAACATAGTACCGATGCAGGGAGGGGAGGCATAATGAAGTGAACCTGATCTAAGCACAGCTCTGTGATAATGTATTATTCAAATCATAACTTAATAGTTACATTATAGAAATAACATAGAAGGCGGCAGGGTGGAGGATAATGAAGTGAAACCTGTGATTAGCACAGCTCTGTGGTAATGTATTTCTCAGAAGCACAACTTTAAATAGTTACACTTTATAGAAATAACATAGTACAGAGCTGCAGGGGGGAGGATAATAAGTACAACATGATCTAGCACAGCTATGTGTTAATGTATTTCTCTATACTGTATGGGCAGAAGAGAATCCTTGTTAAGGGCTAGGCCACATTATCGCAAGTATGTTTTTTTTTTAGCGTTAATTTTGTTTCTGACCCCACTGCAATCTGCCACACATCGCCATGTGCAAACGCAACGGAATTGTGTGTGATGGCATGTTTGCGATGCGGATAGAATTTGGCGGCCGTGCCCTTAAAAGTATACATAATAGACCTAATCTCTGCTGTAACAGATCAATGTTATTTTAAATTTGCAATTAGTGTTCACAAGGCCCAAGCAGTTTCTTTCAAATAAGGAATCCAGTTTCCCGATCTTTCCAACAAGGGTAGGCGTTTTTGCATGCGATTTGATTATAATGGAAATTACAGGAACACACAAATTCCCGTGATTTCAGAGCACGCGAGAGGGCACATACGTTTCTGTTTTGGTTCCATTTTGGTTCGTTAAACACATTGCTTTCCATACGGAAAAAGGCAAGAATCGCATGTGCAAGCACAAAATGCACAAGAATCGAGCACACAATCGAGGTGAGAATGCTCATGATTGCGTCCGCGATTAAGGCACATTGCAATGTGGCCCTCAGCCTAAAGCTACATATACACGGACAGATTTCCATCTGATTGGATTTAGATAGATGCAACAAATGGAAAACCAATCAGGAAAAGCCCAACTTAAGGCGGAAAATTGAGGGAATTCGTGTTCCGCGATTTCTGTTTTAGCGAAAATTTAGGAAAATACCCAAAATTCTGAAACCCAAGAGGGAAAAAAGCAATGTACAGTAAGGAACAATTTAATATTATCCAACACGACATCATCCCTACTGCCACCCTAAATTCCATCCGCCATATACGCGCTAGCCTATTTACAGTATCGAAACAAAGCTGTGGGCTTTGTGGGCCGGGTAGTTACGCCAACTACCACCTGTATCATGGACATCTTGCAGCCATTCGTAAACGTTTTATACAGTGGCCCCTCTGACGTCTTCTACAGTGGCCCTCTGACGTCTTCTACAAGTGGCCCCTATGACGTCTTACAGGGCCCCTCTGACGTCTTCTACAGTGGGCCCCTCTGACGTCTTCTACAGTGGCCCCTCTGACGTCTTCTACAGTGGCCCCTCTGGACCGTCTTCTACAGTGGCCCCTTCTGACGTCTTCTACAGTTGGCCCTCGGCTCTTCTAAGGGCCTCTGACGTCTTCTCAGTGGGCCCGCTTGACGTCTTACAGTGGACCCTCTGACGTCTTATACAGTGGCCCCTCTGAGGTTTATACAGTGGTCCCTCTGACGTTTTATACAGGTGGCCCCTCTGACGTTTATACAGTGGCCCCTCTAGCGTACATCTACTACATGCAGTGTTACGCTAGCAGTAAAACACCTGAAATGGCGGGGGGGGGAATGATTAAAAAGGCATCTGTTCCAAGGCTTTACAGAGTATGAAACACTAAGGATACTTCTCATTCGGGATTCGTGGTAAGTTCTCTCCTAACCAGAACCACAAGTTTCAACCTGAAATTTTGACAGTGGAAAACGCTGCGAAATTTAAAAAATTTAATTTTTCTTGGGTTTGCCGCTGAATTCTGGTTAAGAATGTCCAAAATTCCAAGTCAAAACCTGCAGATGGAGCAGAAACCAGTGGCCTGTGCAACTCTACTTCTAGCTCCACTTCCCTTTTAAACGCAAGAAAACGTTTCAGTATGGACGTAGAATAAGTGCATCCCCCCCCCAAACAAACATTGCTGCCCTCACTGTTCTGCCACTGGAATAATATTAGTCACGTAGTACATTAGAAGATTGAGGCAAGGCTCACTCAAATACGAAGGGCAATGAACACTAAAGTATTGTACATTACACGTTTACGTAGACACAATAGTACAGATATGTACACGATGTACACTCAACCCCAATTATAAACGAAAAAATACAGATTACTGCACTGATGTGATGTCAGTTCCATGGGGACAGCAGCTACAATGGCAACTAGAAACTTAAGGTTCCAACACACGTCAGATCATTTTGCGCGATGTGCCTGAACAACGTTCTCCACCGTCTCGTTATACACTAGTTTCTGCCAATGACCCCTGTACATACATCAATGATAGCGGATACATAATGTTGTGGTAAAGGTGTTACATGACGTACGTATTACGTGACGTTTGGAATATCGCGTGATCTGAAATGTTGCGCATGTGTATGTCATCAATCTCCAATTACAATCTACCGATAATCTGCCGACTATGTACAAACATACGTTCAATTGGCAGAACGAAGCGCAGGCTGATCGTCAGAAAAAGCAGACAATAGCGGTGGATCGTTTTCGACCGAATGTCGCGCGATGGGTCGTAAATACAAGTGAATTTCTGCTTACAGTTGCCCTTTAATGTTACCAGCGTAAACCGCATACTGTCTGGGATAACTGAGCTCTACCTTCCATAGCCTAGGAATTATAGCGGTACCATCCGGATGTTTACGGTTTGCAATATCAAAAACAATTATAAAAATTACACAAGATCTCTAAAAGTTTGCAAGAGACACAATGTTTATCCCTCCCCCCAACCCTTCTAACCTAAATAGAGCGAATCCATTAGGTGCATTAAAACCTACTTGTGAAACTACAGTACAGTCACGTACTGTACCGTGTCTTTGTTCTACACAATCGCTCGCCATCCCTCCCATTTCATTTAGAAACCTTTCTAGCGAACCATACAAAAAGTTACCGCAGACGCGGCGTGGAAGGGTTAAATCCCCCGTTGATATTTCCTATTTAGACGCTGCACAATCTTTGTACTGGTCCGCGGTAATCCTGGGTACATAAAAGGAATTCTGCATTTATTAATGAAAGGAAAATTAGAGAAGTAATTGCTGACCAACAGAACGCCCGCAGCGTAACCATGGCACCAGCCTTTATGCCAGAATAAAAATAAATTCTACATATATATGGATATACCGGATAGCAAAATCCCCCTCCCCATCAATGTCTTAGGATTCAAAAAATCTGTGTATGTAATATAAGGGACCATTCCCAAATACGATCTTGATCGTAATAAAAAACAAGCAAAGGCAATCTATGTTTTTTGCAGACTTTTATGAGCTTGTTAGGAGCTGCCATATGCTAAATGAATCTCCAGTGTATGTCTAATGGAAATATTTCATTGGCATTCTGTGGAAGACGTCAACGACAAAACGGCATCAGAATGGTCACTTAAAACACTTTCATAGGGTGTTGGAATTAGATATAACGAACGTGGTACTAAGGGCTGGTACGCACAGGTGGGATAGTTCAACTTGATCGACCGCACTGTCCTTTGTTCTGTCCGTTGGCTATAATATTGGGCTGAAATTCACTGTGCAAACTGTTTTTGGCAAAAATTGGATATACAAGAGAAGATAGGACATCATGGTGGATTTTGATCAACTGTGTGGTTTAGGGCGATGTCACTTTAATTTTCGATTATGAACTGGTTAATTGATATGTAAACTGTCAGAGTTGTACAGACCTAGTAATAGACCATTATCAGGGAGATTCAATAAAAGTTCTTATCGTTTAAAATGGTGCTAATTTTGCCCAACCAATCAGATCTATTTAACATTTGCAAGGGTAACATCTGATTGGTTGGGGCAAAATAGCACCATTTTTAACGATAAGAAACTTTTATTGAATAACCTTGTATGTAATATTACAGGTGTCATCAGTACAAATCTTAAAGACCAAGGCACACAACAGTTCATGCTTCTCACGCACTAACAAGCACTCGCATGCAAGAATCATCCTTACAACACTATAAAACCGTATTTTACATATTTAAATGGAATATGATGTCATTGCTTTTTTTCCCTATCCAGGCCATTCCAAAAGAATAAAAAACCAAGTCAAGGTAAAACGCGAATTGCCATTCGCTAATTGACGTTAAATGTAAGAGAGATACCAGGGGAAAACATGGCTGCCAAATTTCACATATTAGAATTTGAAAGAAGAAAAAAAAACAAACTCTCCCGGGCTGGAGATTTGGGAAATCACGTTATAATCCTAAAATGAATAATTTAAATCAATTTGCATTGTGTAGTAATGAGAAAATGCAGCAATTTGCTTAGTGGGGGAAAATTTCATTGTTTTGGTTGGTCTTGTACAGAGAGAGGGATTATAAATTACTGTGGCTCTTTTTGATGCTTTTAATTCCGTTGTGGAAACAGACAAACCGCCACGAGGTATTAAGGCAAAGCAAACTAACATTGTTAAAGTGGTGTTTTCATTCTTTATCATAAAGTGAGCGTTTCATAAAGACTAGATCATGATGGTTATTGGACATTAACAGCACTGACTCATTCACAAATCTGTAGGTCCACAACATGTACAGAGCCTGTGTCATTACTAATCAGAAACTATTACACCTACATCGGCAATTTCCAAAGGTCACGGCCTTTGTATTCAGCCTTACCCCCCATTCTGGCTGCACATTTTCATGTAGGTAGGACTCCTTAGGGATGTGTAAATTGGGGTCAACAGTAGATAATCTCCTTGGGTCTAGTGCCAGTCCCTAAATCTGGCCATAGACTTGTTAGACATTATAGATTAAATGTTCAAACTTTCTTAAAAACAACAACTGTAGTTTTCTAAAGTATTCAATGACCTTACCCTTTAGTTTCCCTTTGATGTTCCCTGTCCTGGCCCATTATATTGTCATCAAACGTTAAAGTCAAAATGATCGGACCAATGGTTGTCCAAATGTTGCGGAAGTTTATCAGGGTATGGCCAGCATTACTGTAAACCTTTACTGACCATAGAGAAGTTTATCAGTGTATGGCCAGCATTACTGTAACCCTACTGACCATATAGAAGTTTACAGTGTATGGCAGCATTACTGTAACGCTTTACTGACCATTGAGAAGGTTATCAGTGTATGGCCAGTATTACTGTAACCCTTTACTGACCATAGAGAGTTTATCAGTGTATGGCCAGCATTACTGTAACCCTTTACTGACATAGAGAAGTTTATCATTGTATGGCCAGCATTACTGTAACCCTTACTGGCCATAGAGAAGTTATCAGTGTATGGCCAGCATTACTGTAACCCTTTACAGACCATAGAGAAGTTTATCAGTGTATGGCCAGCATTACTGTAACCTTTACTGACCAAGAGAAGTTTATCAGTGTAGGCCAGCATTACTGTAACCCTTTACTGACCATAGAGAAGTTTATCAGTGTATGGCCAGCATTACTGTAAAGCTTTACAGACCATAGAGAAGTTTACAGTGTATATGCCGAATTACTGTAACCCTTTACTGACCATAGAGAAGTTATCAGTGTATGGCCAGCATTACTGTAACCCTTACTGACCATAGAGAAGTTTATCAGTGTATGGCAGCATTACTGTAAAGCTTTACAGACCATAGAGAAGTTTATCAGTGTATGGCCAGCCTTACTGTAACACTTTACTGACCATATAGAAGTTAGCAGTGTATGGCCAGCATTCTGTAACACCTTTACTGACCATAGGAAGTTCATCAGTGTATGGCCAGGACCTGGAGATTAGAGCAGCAAGTCTCCATAGAGCAGTAGTTTTACATAAGGGAAACTCAAAGGACCAATATATTATAGAACACTGTTTTTTTTTCTTAGGAGGAGGGCTCAAGGTTCAGAAAAGGTCCTGGATGGGAACTATAGAGCTCACTGAGAAACCGAGAATGGCAGATTGGTATCGTTTGGGATGGCGGATATGCAGTGTATTTTTTGATGAGAAAGGTGTGATGTTCTCTCTATATATAAAACAAAGGCCTATGTTACACTGAAGATGGCTCAATAATCTGAAACCGGTCTGTAGCTGCTTCTCTCGTTTGTATTTAGCTGTGGAATGCTGTTAAAGGATAACATTGTGTGTATAAAAAACACAGTTAACATGAAAAGTACTTGGGTTAGGGATACAGGACTGGTAATTCCAACCTCCCAATATTGTTTCTGTGAGGGCACCAGCCCAAAGAAAAACGATTTCGCCAGTCTTCCTCCTGACTTCACCGCAATCTTAATAAAGGATTAGTCCAGGACTAACCTGGCAAATTAAAAATGTACGGTGGTGTAGCTCCTTACAAAAATATATTGTGAGGTAGGGATAATCAATCCAACCTCCCTGCCTCAGGTACTTTCCATTTTTAAAAAGTTAAATTTTAGAGTAAAGTTATCCTTTAAAATTTCTTAATAATGTAGCATATCCTAGGGGCTGCTGTGGAAACAAGTTAATTACCCAGAAGTCTCCACTCCTTATTTGCATATGTTAAGGGGAGAGCTCATTGCCTTATTCTCCCTATTTTTTAATTTCTTGTGATATTATTTCAGTTCCTAACTATTGCAATTTGGAGTTACAGGGGTGTTACCATATACAAATTTTAATTTAAGCTGGACTGCCCTTTAAGCATAAAGTAGGATTGTTTAGTTTAAAAGAACTTGCCATTTACTCAAATAGGAGCTAAAAAAAACTGTCCTGTTTTAAATTCTTCTGGCCTTTAAATCGTGTTGCGGATATTCTGACCATTAAAATGAAGTGTAGATTATAGTACGACACGTGTGAGGATCTTCAAATCCTTCAATAACTTGGGAGAAATGGGGAATGGAATTGTAATATTTTCATGGCTGATGTAATCCCAGCAAATTCTATTTCAATCCAATCACGGTCCATAAAGGAGATTGACAGCCAGACTACATTAACTCTTACTTAGCTTTCCACTCCTGCAGTTACAAATAGAAAATGGAATGTGGTTACTAGGATGAATGGGCTTTCAGGGCTAGGCCGATGGAACTCCCCAGCGCACGGTAAAGGTTCCAGTCCACTACTATGGGGTGTAGTGTGCCCTCGGCCTTAACTGCAGAATTTCCACATTGGACTGAAAAAACTTTAAATAAAAAAATAAAAAACAATGTGGATGTCCAGATGTTTGCAAACTACAACCCCCCAGCATTCCCTGGCAGCAGGCTAATTTCCCATTTTCTATAAAGGTAACATTGAAAGCCAGCAGTAGAGTTTATAAAGGACAGTAATTTAGGGTGGGACGTGTCTCGGAGGACTGGTAAGATGTTCTGGGGGACAATAAAGAAAAATAACAGCAATAAATGAAAACTACTAATTTATATCTCACTGTGGTGTAAACAACTGTATATTCTATTCGTCTTTTCTAGGTACAAACAAGGAGATATTTGAGCCGGCCAACCTATATTTTGCGGTGAACGGTCGGACCGACCCAAAATATCTGCTAGTGTGTATCTTAAGGGCTGCATTTTATTTAAGCTAAAATATTTTTTTCTGTACTTATATCCAGACACTGCTGATTTCATTGATGTAAGAATTGGCTCTCTTAGTAATTTGCTTACAGAATACAGCATTAAAAATGTATCTTTGTTCCCAGAAGACAAATACCTGGTTTCCACCCCTTTTCTGATTACGGTTGGGCACCACTCAGTTTTATCCAGGAAGTGAGAGAATATATCAAAATCAGCTAATTTTTATTCCTCTTAGTCAGAGGAGGGGGGATTAGAAGGTGTGTTTAGGCGTTTACTGTAGCTAAAGATGTTTGTGTCTTATATTTCTATTGTTTGTAAAGAAATCCCATAAAAAAAAAGGGATAGGGCTAGTACACATGGGCCAACCAAAGATCCATATTTCGCTGATTAATCAGTTTCTACTGATACATCAAGTCTGTCGGTTAGGAATAAAAGCTGTACCGCTTATCGTTTGGCACAACCAATGAGGAGGCCTACTGAGAAGAAAGTGGCTGGGTCATAATAAACGAATAACAGATGTCTCATCCACAAAATATCAACCTTTGTATATCTAGGCTAAAGGATTCCTATGGAAAGCAAAACAATCTCCAAGAAAACTTTCTGCAGAAGAAAATAACACATCATAATGCGTGCAGCTTTTATATGAGGTCTGGACCTATATAAAGTCTGTTGACTACATAACCGATACGAGAACCAATATTGTGGTCTTGGGAATAACTTGCATTAGGAGGAACGAGCAATGAACCTGTCTTGTCAGGGAACCTTCAGTTCTACCAGATCACTGACTTGGACTCCAGATGTGCGGTTGGAATTCTGGATTGATGCACGTGCTTTCTATACACAGTAAATACCATTCGTGCGAACAGCCTAAGCAGTTCCAGGTACACAATAGATGGTAAGTAAAGCCATTCTGCCTTCTGCAACATTTGCTAAGCACTGCACCTGACATGTTCCTCTATTTCCATAATCCCTTCCTTAGTGCTTTACTTAAAAGAGAAATGGTAAGCAGCACGCCCCTAGACCTAGAGTCCGTTTAGGTTCACTTTTTAAATCTGCTCCTAGCATGAGAAATCATACTTGCAAGTTCGAGATCCACCGCTGTCGGGTCTCTTCACTCCCTCTCCACTGCGGATGTGTGTTCTTTTCTGTTCCGAGCGGCGGCAGTGGAGCTTATCCGGGAATGGCAGTCAGTGATTGGCTGTGTTGGTGGATCGCGGAGATTGTAAGTATGATTTCTCATGCTGGAAGCAGATTTAAAAAGTGCAACCTAAAAGAACTCTAGGTTTAGGGGGGCGCTGCATGACATACGAATTTGGTACAGAGGGTGGACATTCCTTTAAAAGGGATGTTCACCCCAAACGAAACATTATATATGGAGAAATCATCCACTTATCCTAAAACCACAATAATTAAAAGTCTGACAGATGTTGGACTAACCTGGTATTAACCAAAATGTTCTTCTCCCCTTTCCTTCCACCTCGCAAAAAGATTCCCCCTCTCTCCAAGCTCTTTACAAAGCTCGACATGCTCAGGAGGCAGCTGGGGGAGATAACATTCATGTCAACTGTCACATCATTACTGAAAGAACCAGGAAGCAGAAGTTGGGGTAACAGAACATTGGGCATTTTAGGTTATGGTTGCCCATAGACGGATCAATATTATTGGCCAAAAATTCACATTTCACAGATCTCAAACTTTTCCCCAAAAGTTGCTAGTTGTTTATACTGCTTAATACATGTTTCAATGCCTGGTCTTAAACAGGAAACAAAGGCCATAACAGGCTGACATTTTGGCCCAGTAGATCCCCAGTCTGATAGTTGATTGGATCCACCAGGGATCGTTGGTAGACCCAACAGCCAACCAATTACTTGATCCAATTACGTATTTGCTGTACAATATGTAGGTCAAGTTTTAATGAACCTGGGTAAATCTATAATATGCTATGGAGGCAGTTGTGCCCTACCATAAAGCAAACTGAAACATTTGCTAGGGGCGCCCCTGCGGAACACTTGAAAGGCGGCAGTTAAAAAAATCCTCCTTCCTGGCAATACCGCATTTCCAGCACCAGTCCACCAATCAGTGTGTGTCAGCCAACCAGTCAGTGTTGTCAGCCTCCTGTTCACCAGTCATTATAAGTTAGCCCACCCATACCCACCTCCACAAGCCATGGCCTATGTTCCATGATGAAGCCATATCCCGCTTAACGTTGGTCCCCCCTGTCTGCCAATAGGTGGCATTTAAAAGTTGTTTCAGGTGTCAAAAAACTCTAGGAACACCATGATGGAGGCCGAATAGCTCCATTCATTTTATTCACATAAGGCACTTTCTGGTCCAAATATCTAAATGGGGATTGCAATAAATTCTCTAGATAACTTGTTTGCCTAGCTATAGCAGATTAAAAAATAATCTTTACTAAAACTGTGAAACCTCTTTCTAAACAGGCTGCAATGTCATATTCATTAGTGGGACCACTAAACCCCCAAAATAGCTATTTCCCACTGAATCTATAATTCAATGGAAGTAAAAAGCAATATCCACTGCGCGGTTTAGCTGGCGTTAAAAGAGTTAATAGCTTTAGACGCCTTACCCTACTTCAAAGAAAAAAAGATTTGTAACAAATAGTTACAAGTCAGAGTCAGGCAGGGAATTGACCTTCCGACCTGTAACAATTTTGTAATGATATGTGAGAAGTGGTAGTAAAACCTTTAAAGTATTAACTCTGTAATGACAGCCAAAAGGGAGGTAGGTATTTTGCACTACCTCTTATACAAATATAGATTCAGGTTTTTGGGGGTTAAAGTGAAGCCATTGTATTAGGTGACAATCTGTAAGGCTGGGTACACATAGGTGAATTTTCCGTTTGCCACAAGCGAGCGATCGGCCGGGATAAATCACCATCGGTCGTGGGCAAAATTGCCGCGACCAGCAGTCACCACGACTGATTGTGCGGACCTTTGGAGACCAAAGGCCGTACCATTGAGGTGTGCTTGGAGTGTACTTTACTAAAAGCTTTGGAGGACCTTAGGAGACCACATGATCAGCTGTGATTTACCGTCACGTCCAGTTGCCCGTTCGCCCGATACGGATGTGTCGGTAAATCCCGGGCAGCTGTTTTCCCCGGCGCCGAATGACCGAAATTTACAAAAATATGGTTTGGTTGCCAAAAAAAAATTGCCTTTGTGAACCCAGCCTAAGTGTATGGTCAACTCAGCTGGCAAATTCTCCCAGGGAAGATGAACTCATAAGATGTAGCACGCGAGAGGAGCAACAGCTGACTTGGCAGGCAAGAAACGCCCCTATAGCTGGGTACACACATGGAAGAAGTTTTAAAGATGACAGAAGAGAATCTGCAGGATTAGAGATCATACAACACACAGTCCTGCATAGGGAGAACGCCTGGATTTTAGTAAAGGAAGGCAGTTTTGGTCAGTTCTGAACATCCCGAGGTCAATGGTACCATTCGCCAGCCCCAGGAATGCTTGAACTGCGGTACATGCGTTATGATACAGCGATAGTAGATACTACATACATACATAGATGATAATTAGATAGAGAGATAGATAGATAGATAGATAGATAGATAGATAGTAGATGATAAATAGATAGATAGATGGCAGATAGATAGATGATAAATAGATAGATAGATAGATGATAGATAGAAAGATAGAAAGATAGATAGATAGATAGATAGATGATAGAGAGATAGATAGAGAGATAGATAGATAGATAGATAGATAGATGATAAATAGATAGATAGATAGATGATTGATAGATAGATAGATAGATATATGATAGATAGATAGATCGATATATATATGATAGAAAGATAGATAGATAGCTAGATAGATATATGAGAGATATATATGATAGAAAGATAGATAGATGATATATGATAGATAATAGATATATAGATAGTAATAGATATATAGAGATAATAGAATATAGATAGATAATAGAATAGATAGAACTAGACAGACAGAGTAGATAGATACATAGAAGATAGATAGATATATGATAGCTAGCTATTAGCTAGATAGATAGACAAGAAGTGTGGACTCTACTTTAAATAGTTCAATCGTGTCATGGATATCCAACAAAGTAAAAGTTCCAGGCACTCTCAGGTCTTGTGCAAAACGTATTTTTATTGAATGTGCAAACAACACAAGTAGCAAAGTTTCGGTCCCCCTTCTTGGACCTTTATCAAGCCATCTGTGTTGTTGCACATTTAATAAAAAGATAGAATAGATAGATATATAATAGATAGATAGATAGCTAGATAGACAATGGATGGATGGATGGATGGATGGATGGATAGATAGATAGATATTCAGACAAAAGATAGATAGATAGATAGACAATGGATGGATGGATGGATAGATAGATAGACAGACAATAGATAGATAGATAGATAGACAATGGATGGATGGATGGATAGATAGAGACAGACGATAGATAGATAGATAGATAGATAGATAGATAGATAGATAGATAGATAGATAGATAGATAGATAGTAGATAGATAGATAGATAGATAGATAGATAGATAGATAGATAGATAGATAGATAGATAGATAGATAGATAGATAGATAGATAGATAGACAATGGATGGATGGATGGATAGATAGATAGATAGACAGACAATAGATAGATAGACAATGGATGGATGGATGGATGGATGGATAGATAGATGAGAGATACATAGATAGATAGACAGACAATAGATAATTGATAGACAATGGGAGGATGGATGGATGGAAGATAGATAGACAGACAATAGATAGATATAATAGAGACAGACAGATAGATGATGACAGACAGACAGACAGATAGATATATGATAGATAGATTTAATAGAGACAGACAGATAGATGATAGATAGACAAGACAGACAGACAGATAGATAGACAGACAGACAGATATTTAGTTCTTTTTAGGTATGTCATAAGACAATAATTGACAGAGATAGAAGAAATCCACTGGATCTGCATCACAAGTGTTCCATGTCAGTTTGACAAATGATGCAATTTAGCACAAAGATATGAACTATTTTAAGGAAAGTGGGCGTTACAGGGAGGTCACACAGAGAAGTGGAACCTCTACATACAAATGAGCCCCTGGCACAGACCTCTGTTGCAGAGACAATAGAGATAAACCCCTAATAACATAGGAATGTGTTGGCACCTTACAGCTTAGTACACACCATACAATAATTCGGCCCGACCAACATTCAATGTTCTGGTTGGTCAGGGCTAATTATTGAATGTTTTTTCTTGCGCCACTCGCGACCGACGGCGACTGTTTATTTGCACGATCACCACGGCGGTCCTCTATGGGATGCATGTCTCGGTTGTGGCTTACTTCGGAAGGGCTGCTTTTGCCGTGACGGTAATCCTTCCTCCTAGTCGAAATGGTCGGAAGCCAGAACGGTCAGTCAGGGAAGGATTGCAACATGGTTATCAGCTTAACAGACATCACAGTAAACTGGAATACTAATAAGACTGATAAACCCTAAGGATTCGCTCGGAGCTCACAGGTCTCCCATCCCCACCACACCTCTAAACCTCGATTACAACGTTTATCTGAAAGTGGACACAAGGAATAAAGATAAATAGAATCTCGGCCCAGATTCATTCATGGTTTTCAACAAGGGGCTATAGATAAGAAAAACAATTCAGGGTTATCAGGTTTTTCTAAGCCACCATCGAAAGACACGCAAACCAAGAGCAAACCACAGAGCCTCACCTACAGGCCATTCGTATAGATACATAAGAGTGACAGCAGCCTATGGAGAAAGATTATAATGGGACCAATAGTGAAATTGCCTAATTCCTGTGCTAACCATGTGATTTACACCTACACTTGATCATGAATTGTACTTTGGTATATACAGGGAGATGCAATGAAAGTTTATCGTTGGAAAATGGTGCTAATTTTGTCCCAACCAATCAGATCTTATGTAATATTTGAAAGCTAACATCTGATTGGTTGGGGCAAAATGAGCACCATTTTAAACGATAAGAACTTTTATGAATCTCCCTGAATATTGTTAAAATGGTGCTATTTTGTCCCAACCAATCAGATGTTGGCTTTCAAATGGTAAATAACATCTATGATGGTTGGGGCAAAATTAGCACCATTTTAACAATATTCAGGGTTATTCAATAAAAGTTCTTATCATTTAAAATGGTGCTCATTTTTTCCCAACCAATCAGATGTAAGCTTACAAATGTTTACATGATCTGATGTTTGGGGCAAAATGAGCACCCATTTAAACGATGAAGACTTTTATTAATTCTCCCTAAAGACGTTTATTGCATCTCTAGGATATTAAGGTGTCTACACATAGTGTCCCAGCACCGCCTCTCTCTATAGGCCACTCTCATCCCAATCTCTGAGCCCCAGCAGGGTAGAGGGACTTACAGGTAGTTACCTAATGTACCACAGACACGTTAAGACGGCCTGCGATCCATATATGCCCTTTGTACCTAGTGATATGGGGATACTTGCCTAGGAGATTGGGGTTCTACATCCATAAATGATTCTGTTCTGCAGCAGCTGCGGGCTTCTCTGTAACCCTGGACATATAGAGACACGTGCTTTGCTCAGGGAATCCGTGTCCTGTGCCACCAGGCCACATGCAGAGCCTGTGGAAGGAAAAGCCCTGTCATTCCACGCTGGAGGATTCCTCCATACTCTACAACAATAGGAAGATCAGAGGGAAGAGAGGATGGGGGGGGGGGGAGATCTATCTTCTTATCAAACCCCATCACATGACAACCATTCACAAAAAGTCAATTACAATGAAACCTCCTTAGCTATAGATAATATACACTCCACATTACAACACAACCTGCATATCGCACCATACATCCACCATATGTCATGGGTGTTGACATTTACAAAATATCCCTGTTATCTTTATAGAAACAAATTAGACTACCTCTTAGTAGGCTACACAGAACTGGCCTACTGAGCGTAGCGCACAGATTTATCCAGCCAGATCTGTTGGCTGAGACAGTGTGGCAGATAATTAGCTTCTTCTTCGGCTTTTCCTTTGAGGAGGAGATCTTATCGCAAGGTAGAGGGACAACCAGTATTTTCCCCTTACACACCACTCCCTATCAACAGTGAAATTTCAAAGCCCATCATTGGTATTGCCTTACCAGTCCTCGAAGTGTGACTCCCGTTCTGCAGCAAGTCCTCAAACTGGATGGTGCAGTTGGCCACAAAATCGTCGTATCCAATGGGAGAATCATGGAAAACCGCCAACTCGATCTTTCTTGCCGTTGGAGACGTCCGTTGAAAAGTCATCGTGCCAGGAGGGCTGTTGGTCTTGGCTTTGGTAGAGGTCTGTCCTATCCTCGAATCATCCACATTGACAGCAATATAGGGGTCCAACAGAAAGTCTGCGGCCGGGGACCTACTGCATGCCTTAACGACCAAGCCGTGGGCTTCAGGTTCACCGCCTCGCAATCCGAATTTTCAACAAGCCATTGAAACAACCATGGTGGGGGGAGACGTGGGGTGTTGGGGTGGGGTGGGGAGGTGGACAGTCTCCCACAGAGGTGCACACTAGACTAGCAAAGCTACAGGACTTGAATAAATAACGGTATAAATCAGGGTTTGGCAAACAATTCATAGGAATGTAGCCATCAGTTTGCACCTCTATTACAGAAAAATGACATACCACTGGACAGGATGAGTGTGGACGGGGGTGGGGGTTGCAGGCAAACCTGGACCCAGGAGCTGGTAACGGAATTGAAGGGGTGGGGAAGATGTCCCTCTGAAAATCCACAGCTAATCCTGGCTGAATGCTGCTACCTACGTATTAAACCATCCATGGGGGGGAAGTGTCAGTGCAATGTGGGTCTTCCCTGCCAAAATGTGCAGCCTTTTCCCCCCCACCCCTTTAGTCTCCCTGGGAGTCTGAGTAACAAGATTCCCCCCCCACCAACCCCAACCAGGGAGCTGCTCACATCGCCATCAGCATGGATACTCCTCACCCACATCCCCCCAAGGGACTGGAGCTCTAGGCTGATTTCAGCTTGGGCTGCAGGGCGACAGATCAGGGTAGAGCCCCAATGGATGGATCCCTTGTACTGCTGCTGTTGCTGCTTCCCATGCTGATAAGCAACACCCTAGTCTCCTCCCCTCTCCTTGAATGCAGGAAATGCACAAAAGACGTCAGAGAGTGTGTGTGTCTGTGTTTGTGAGTGAGAGGCAGGGAAAGCTCCGCTCCACCATGATACATTGTAACAATTCACTGATCACCGATACATTGTAACATTCACTGATTGATTAACGATACATTGTAACAATTCACACATTGTAACAATTCACTGATCACGATACATTGTAACAATTCACCAATTACCGATACATTGTAACAATTCACTGATCACCGATACATTTTAACAATTCACTAATCCCGATACATTTAACAATTCACTAATCACCGATACATTGTAACAATCACTAATCACCGAACATTGTCAATTCACTGGTTGATTACCGACACATTGTAACAATTCACACATTGTAACAATTCACTGATCACGATACATTGTAACAATTCACCGATCACGATACATGTAACAATTCACCAATTACCGATACATTTAACAATTCAATAATCACCGATACATTGTGAACAATTCACTGATTGATTGCCGATACATTGTAACAATTCACACATTGTAACAATTCACTGATCACCGATACATTGCAACATTCACTGATCAATGATACATGGAACAATTCACTGATCACTGATACATTGTAACAATCACTGATTGATTACCGATACATTGTAACAATTCACTGATCATGATACTGTAACAATTCCACTGATCACTGATACATTGTACAATTCATGATCACTGATAATTGTAACAATTCACCGATCCAGATACATTGTATGTAACAATTCACTGATTGATTACAATACATTGTAACAATTCACTGATCGCCGATACAGTGTAACAATTCACTGATCACTGATACATTGTAACAATTCACTGATCACCGATACATTGTAACAATTCACTGATTGGTTACCGGTACATTGTAACAATTCACACATTGTAACAATTCACTGATCACGATACATTGTAACAATTCCGATGCATTGTAACAATTCATGATTGATACGGATACATTGTAACAATTCACACATTGTAACAATTCACTGATCACCGATACATTGTAACAATTCACTGAACACTGATACATTGTAACAATTCACTGATCACTGATACATTGTAACAATCACTGATCACCGATACATTGTAACAATTCACTGATTGTTACCGTACATTGTAAACAATTCACACAATGTAACAATTCACTGATTACCGATACATGTAACAATTCACTGATCATGATAATTGTAACAATTCACTGATACACGATACATTGTATAAAAATTCACAGATCACAGACACTTGTAACAATTCACTGATGATTACCGATACATTGTAACAATTCACTAATCACAGATACATTGTCACAATTCACTGATTGATTACCGATATGAACAATTCACCCACTATCGATACATTGTAACAATTCACACGATTTACTGAGCATTGAACAATTCAACCATTGCCGATACATTGTAACAATTCACCCCTTTCCAATACAGTGTAACATTCACGGATTACCGATTCATTGTAACAATTCACGATTACTGATACTTGTAACAATCCACTGATTAACGATACATTGTAGCAATTTACGGATTGCCGATACATTGTAACAGTTTGCTGATACCTGTACAATTGTAACAATTCGCTGATTACATAATTGTAACAATTCACTGATCACCGATAATTGTAACAATTCATGGGAACTGGTTCCTTGTTACAATTCAGGATTACCGGTACATTGTAACAATTCACATATTACCGATACATTGTAACAATTCACGGATCACTGGTTCCTTGTTACAATTCACGGATATCCGTTCTTTGTTACAATTCACAGATTACCGGTTCCTTGTTACAATTCACAGATTACCGGTTCCTTGTTACAATTCACGGATTACCGGTTCCTTGTTACAATTCATGGATATCCGTTCTTTGTTACAATTCACAGATTACCGGTTCCTTGTTACAATTCACAGATTACCGGTTCCTTGTTACAATTCACGTATTACCGGTTCCTTGTTACAATTCACGGATTACCGGTTCCTTGTTACAATTCACGGATTACCGGTTCCTTGTTACAATTCACGGATTACCGGTTCCTTGTTACAATTCACGGATTACCGGTTCCTTGTTACAATTCACGGATTACCAGTTCCTTGTTACAATTTACAGACTACCGGTTCCTTGTTACAATTCAGGGATTACCGGTTCCTTGTTACAATTTACAGACTACCGGTTCCTTGTTACAATTCAGGGATTACCGGTTCCTTGTTACAATTCAGGGATTACCGGTTCCTTGTTACAATTCACGGATTACCGGTTCCTTGTTACAATTCACAGATTACCGGTTCCTTGTTACAATTCACGGATTACCGGTTCCTTGTACAATCACGGATTACCGGTTCCTGTTACAATTCACGGATTACCGGTTCCTTGTTACATTCAGGATTAAGGTTCCTTGTTACAATCAGGATTACCAGTTCCTTGTTACATTAGTAGGATTACCGATTCCTTGTTACAATTTACGGATTACCGGTTCCTTGTTACAATTCACGGATTACCGGTTCCTTGTTAAAATTCACAGATTACCGGTTCCTTGTTACAATCCAGGGATTACCGATTCCTTGTTACAATTCAGGGATTACCGGTTCCTTGTTACAATTCACGGATTACCGGTTCCTTGTTAAAATTCACAGATTACCGGTTCCTGTACAATCCAGGGATTACGATCCTTGTTACAATTACGGATTACCGGTCCTTGTTACAATTCACGGATACGGTTCCTTGTTAAAATCACAGATTACCGGTTCCTTGTACAATCAGGGATTACGATCCTTGTTACAATTCAGGGATTACCGGTTCCTGTTACAATTCAGGGATTACCGGTTCCTTGTTACAATTCACGGATTACCGGTTCCTTGTTACAATTCAGGAATTACGGTTCCGGGGGGCAGGGCTGCAGATGAATGCAGATAAGGGTCAGGAACACAAAGAGCCTTATTATTCCTGAGACCTATTTAGTTAGGGGGGGAGGCGTTAAGCTAGGTACACACTATACAATCTCCTCCAGACCATGTTGAAGCTTTCGTCCGGTGGCCAGGAGGAAAGACTGTTGGTTGCGGCAAAAGCAGCCCCGCGAAGGGCGCGGTATTTGCTTGCCGAAGGGATTTGCCAGTCTTGTGGGAGGAGACAGAAGGAGAAAGACAGAACTTCCAATGAGTAATGGTAGGATATAAGAGGGGGCTAGGAACAAAAAACACTTTACATTCACAGCATAAGCTATTTAGTAATAGCAATTGGATTAACAGTGTACTTACCCTTTAAAAGGAGCAAAACAAAAGCTGTGAAAACAGAACCAACCTTGTCTCTTTGCTTCTCATTGTCTAACCCTAAAGCTGGGTACACACCATACAATAATTCAGCCAGACCAACCGTCATTTCAGTGTTTGATCGGTCGGGCCAAAATATGTATGGGTTCTTCTTGCGGCCGCGACAGACCGCCGACCGATTCATCTGAAATGGATGAACGCAGGATCCTCTGTGAATCTCCTGTTGGGTCGTGACATAATGTCAGACGCAGCTGCTTTTACTGAGACCGACAGTTCTTCCCTATGCTGACCGCTGGAAGCCGGAACGGTCGGTCAAGAGGAGGTAAGGTTGGAACATGTGTACCCAGCTTAAGGATTGTAGACACAAACAGGGAACTCCTGCACACCTGTGGTAAGGTCGATACATGCTGGGTGCTATTCATGGTACCATAGCCAATGGTAATTAATTGAGCTTGAGATAATCCCTGGACAGTAGAGTGCGGGTGGTTTTAAAGTTAGGAGTGCAGCTTGCATGGGCCGTGAATTATGTCAGCTGGCATGCAGTGAGTACAGCTTTGCATGGGATGCATTATGTCAGCTGACATGCAGTGAGTGCAGTTGCATGGGGTGCATTAAGTCAGCTGACATGCAGGGAGTGCAGCTTGCATGGGCGGTGCTTAAATCAGCTGACATGCAGGGAGGTGCAGCTTGCATGGTGCGTGAATTAAGTCAGCTGACATGCAGGGAGTGCAGCTTGTGCATGGGCGTGAATTGTTCAGCTGACATGCAAAGGGAGTGCAGCTTGCAATGGGCGTGAATTAGTGTCGCTGTACATGCAGGGAGTGCAGCTTGGCATGGCGTGAATTATGTCAGCTGACATGCAGGGATGCAGCTTGCATGGGCATGAATTATGTCAGCTGACATGCAGGGAGTGCAGCTTGCATGGGCGTGAATTAATATCAGCTGACAATGCAGGGAGTGCAGCTTCAGGGCATGATTATGTCAGCTAAATGCAGTGGTACAGCTTGCATGGGCATATTATGTCAGCTGACATGCAGTGAGTGCAGCTTGCATGGGCATGAATTATGTCAGCTGACATGCAGGAGTGCAGCTTGCATGGGCATGAATTATGTCAGCGACATGCAGGGAGTGCAGCTTGCATGGGCGTGAATTATGTCAGCTGACATGCAGGGGTGGCAGCTTGCATGGGCGTTATAGTCAGCTGACATGCGAGGGTTGCACAAACTACAGGACACATTTAGTTTATAAGGGGACTATTTGTAAATAAAGTGACTTCCCCCTTTTTCCACTTTAAAACATGTGTGTGTTGGTTTTTCAAATTGAGGAATTGTGCTGTTAATGATGGTATAAGGTTGCACATGGGGTCCACTGAGGGTCCAGATTATGCATAGACATTAGGAGTGGACCTGTCTGTAAATTGTAATTCTGGCAAAGTTCCCCTTTAAATTGGTCAGTCACTATACATGAAATGCTGAAATCCCTGCATGTCTCTACATTAAACATGTAACTACATATAGATCTTCATGACCCACCTTAGGTCGATTCCTCCTAACATCGTGATCAATCGTGCTTTAATAATGCACACGTGGGCCCAATTCATATTAATCGAGCGCATGCAATCCGCATTTTTTGCAAAATTGCATGTGTCTCTGATTGCGATGGGCGATCTTTGCACCAGCAGTGTGGCCTCACCCTTATTGGGAAAGGCGACGTCTGGAATGTCTGCAGGTAACAGCTAGTGTATGTACCTTTAAATAGTTACACTATACAGAAATGCTTGCACAGGCTGTGCTTAGATCAGGTTCACTTCATTATCCTCCCCCTGCAACCTGTACTATGTTATTTCTATAAGTGTAACTATTAAAGTGTGATATTCAGAAATACATACACAAGGCTGTGCTAAGATCAGTTCACTTCATTATCCTCCCCTGCAGCTCTGTACTATGTTATTTCTAAAGTTAACTATTAAGTTGTATATTTGAGAAATACATTAAACAGACTGTGCTAAGATCAGGTTCACTTCATTATCCCCCCCCTGCAGCTCTGTACTTTGTTATTTCTATAAGTGTAACTAATAAAGTTTTGATATTGAGAAATGCATTGCACAAACTGTGCTAAGATCAGGTTCACTTCATTATCCTCCCCCTGCAGCTCTGCAGTTTCAGGTTCATGTAAGAAAAGAAAAATTTTGCCCCAACCAATTGGGTGTTAGCTTTCAAATAGTAATTAACATTTGATTGGCTGGGGCAAAATAGCACCATTTTTAACCATAAGAACTATTCTTACATAGCTTGTTTGTTGTTATTATAAGTATAACTATTAATGTTGGAGGGTATGATATGGCCTTACATATGGGAAATGTAACATGAGGTTAAACCATATAAACGTATCCTTATGGTCAGGTCCACATAATTATCTTTGGGTTCAATATCAGATCTACTAATTCATATACCGATCTGTCTGGGAGTTTGATTTAATGTTGTGGATGTATTACACCTCATTTACTTAACAGGTTTGCATTGAAATACAATCAACAGCGTATGGGACCTGTGATTTCAAAATGATGTTCCCCAGCCCAGATAGTCAAGGCTTCAGTTTGGCTCACACCATGTGTGAGGGTACACCTTCCTCCAACTTGATAATCTAAGACAATAAATTACATGGGAACCAAGTGTACAGGTGCTTTAGTTTTTTCGGAGATGTGGCAATACTGTTTCAGACTTACAGGTCTATCACCAGGTGCAATAATATGGACTACTTTTTCTGTCTATGCTTCAGTATACAATACAATACAGCCTTGGATATTTCTATAAAGGGATTGTTGTACCCTATCACCTCTTATTTACCGTACAGTAAGCTGCTATTTTGATGTTGTCTTTAGGAGCTTAGCCCTTTCATCCTAACCTGGATATTAATATTTTACTGAGCCACTAATTCTGAATGAAACTTTGAGGTTCCAAATCCACAGTTAAATGACTTGCAGTCCACACAGTAGAACACTATTATTCTATGCAGATTATTTGCCCTTAAAATAAAGTCCTCCTAGAAACAGCAATATCAATGATAATATAATGTATTACTTTCTAGGTATGCACCGGTGTTTATTTTTGTTTTCATGCTTTCACTTTTTTCTTTCTTGAAAACGTATATCTTGTGCTGAACTTACCCTTTAAGAACACAAGTGGTATCAGCAGTTGTGCCAAAAAACAGAGCAAAATGTATGTTTCAGACCATAGATTTTCTTGGCCCCTTAACGCTTACATCTTCCTCCACTAGTCCTCCCTCCTAATATCATCCTGTTAAACTTCTATAGAACCTATAGAGTCTATAAAGCTAGTCACTGGCAGCAGAAGGGGGCGTTCCTGTTACAAAGTAGATGGGTAAAAAAGGAGGAGATAATTCATGTTCGGATCATTAGTTAAGTGAAAGGATTTTGAAAATTGTAGTTGAAATTTTTTCCTTAAGAGGTTCTATTAGAGCATAAACACATGAAATCCCTGGTGCCCCATACTTTCAAGCACAGTAGCCAAAGATGCCGTTTCACTCAGCCACCTAACCTGGCATTGATGCATAATTATTATTGTCAGGCACAAGTGTGTGATTGCTTTTACTTAGACAAATATTTACATGTGACTTGTCAGGAACCGGTCTCTGACATTCTACAGCCAGTAACACTGGGCTGGTTTCTAAAATCTCTTGTCCTTGTTAAAGGGCATGTCCACCATTAAATAAAAAAAACGGTGACTTCTCAGTTATCTGCCTGCAACTGAAACTGCTATTTTTTTTTTTTACCGTTGATTACATGCTTTTGAACAACATTTAAATCATTAATTCTCTTCATTCTGGCAATGATATCTGCCTCCCATTCTGCTCAATGAGCTTTTTATTAGCTTGAGCATGTGCGGAGGTGCAGCAGTGGAATGAACAGTCAATCATTGTTTGGGATGACAGCAGTCACTGCCTTGATGACAGCATGGAGGAGGAGCCAGCGTATTCTTACAGAATGGGACAGAAATTTTACTAAAATCTGGTTAATAATCATCTAATAATGTGCTGTATATATCAGTTGGGTTGGGGGACGGTAAACCAATATGTGACCAGTTTTTTGGGTTTTTTTAAGATTGGACAGCCCTTTAACCAATTCTTCATACATGAATTAAATGCAGAGTTTGCCGTATACAATTAGATAGTTATAATGTACGTTATCATATGCCAGGAAAATTACTACAAATCATCCTGTTTCTGATGTTTTACCATTTGCAACTGAAGCAAAAATTGGACTGGGAAACTTATTAGGGTATTTTTCTTGCATATTGTATTTTATATATGACTTAGAGCTAGCCTGTAGCATGTATCTACTAATTGCAGTGCAAAAACGCCAGAACCGATGATCATTAGCAATGTAAGAAGAAAAGCTGATTCACGTAATAAGAAGATAGTCAGTTGCATTTCATGATGTATATAGCACACACAATGAATCTGATTGATAGAAGGATATGTTATTTGTGACCCCCAACTTTAAGGAAAACTTAAACCTAGCCACATTTTATTTTCCTAAAATTTCCAAGATACTCCTCTAACTGCAACCAAAACCTCTCATACTAGGAAGAATCTTATATTAATACCAGTCAATCTATAGGGTCTGCATAGTCACCAATAATGAAGTGATTCGTACTACTACTGCTAGTGATTAATCACAAATCTATAGTGTCTGCATTGTCACCATAAAGGAAGTGAATCGTACTATTGCTTTAGTGATTTAATTACAAATCTATAGTGTCTGCATAGTCACCAATAAAGGAAGTGATCCTACTACTATTGCTTTAGTGATTTAATTACAAATCTATAGTGTCTACATAGTCACCAATAAAGGAAGTGGATTCGTATACTATTGCTTAGTGATTTAATTACAAACTATAGTGTCTGCATAGTCACCAATAAGGAAGTGATTCGTACTACTATGCTTAGTGATTTAATTACAATCTATAGTGTCTGCATAGTCACCATAAGGAAGTGATTCCTACTCTATTGCTTTAGTGATTTAATTACAAATCTATAGTGTCTACATAGTCACCAATAAGAAGTGGATTCGTACTACTATATTGCTTTAGTGATTTAATTACAAATCTATATGTGTCTGCATAGTCACCAATAAAGGAAGTGATTCGTACTACTATTGCTTATTGATTTAATTACAAATCTATGGTCTGCATGTCACCAATAAGGAAGTGATTCGTACTACTACTGCTATAGTGATTTAATTACAAATCTATAGTGTCTGCATTGTCACCAGTAAAGGAAGTGATTCGTACTACAACTGCTATAGTGATTTAATCACAAATCTATAGTGTCTGCATAGTCACCAATAAAGGAAGTGATTCGTACTACTACTGCTATAGTGATTTAATCACAAATCTATAGTGTCTGCATTGTCACCAATAAAGGAAGTGAATCGTACTACTATTGCTTTAGTGATTTAATTACAAATCTATAGTGTCTGCATAGTCACCAGTAAAGGAAGTGAATCGTACTACTATTGCTTTAGTGATTTAATTACAAATCTATAGTGTCTGCATAGTCACCAATAAAGGAAGCGATTCGTACTACTACTGCTATAGTGATTTAACCACAAATCTATAGTGTCTGCATAGTCACCAATAAAGGAAGCGATTCGTACTACTGCTGCTATAGTGATTTAACCACAAATCTATAGTGTCTGCATTGTCACCAATAAAGGAAGTGAATCGTACGACTATTGCTATAGTGATTTAACCACAAATCTATAGTGTCTGCATTGTCACCAATAAAGGAAGCGATTCGTACTACTACTGCTATAGTGATTTAACCACAAATCTATAGTGTCTGCATAGTCACCAATAAAGGAAGCGATTCGTACTACTACTGCTATAGTGATTTAGCCACAAATCTATAGTGTCTGCATTGTCACCAATAAAGGAAGCGATTCGTACTACTACCTGTCTTATAAGTGATTTAATCACAAATCTATAGTGTCTGCATAGTCACCAATAAAGGAAGTGATTCGACTCTACTGCTATAGTGATTTAATCACACTCTATAGTGTTGCATTGTCACCAGTAAGGAAGTGAATCGTAACTTCTATTGCTTTAGTGATTTAATACAAATCTCTATAGTGTCTGCATAGTCACCACATAAAGGAAGCGATTCGTACTACGAGCTATAGTATATTAGCCACAAAATCTATAGTGGTCTGCATTGTCACCAATAAAGGAAGCGATTCGTACTACTACTTATAGTGATTTAACCACAAAATCTAAAGTGTCTGCATAGTCACCAATAAGGAACGATTCGTACTACTGCTGCTATAGTGATTTAACCACAAATCTATAGTGTCTGCATAGTCACCAATAAAGGAAGCGATTCTACTACTATGCTTAGTGATTTAACCGCAAATCTATAGTGTCTGCATAGTCACCAATAAAGGAATGAATCGACTACTATGCTATAGTGATTAACCACAATCTATAGTGTATCATTTGTCAGCAATAAAGGAATGAATCGTACTACTACTGCTATAGTGATTTAATTACAAATCTATATGTCTGCATAGTCCCAATAAAGGAAGTGAATCGTACTACTATGCTATAGTGATTTAACCACAAATCTATAGTGTATCAGTGTCAGCAATAAGAAGTGATCGTACTACTACTGTTATAGTGATTTAACCACAAACTATAGGTCTGCATTGTCACCAATGAAGGAAGTGATCATACATATGCTATAGTGATTTAACCACAAATCTATAGTGTCTGCATAGTCACAATAAAGGAAGCTGTCGACTACTACTGCTATAGTGATTTAACCACAAATCTATAGTGTCTGCATAGTCACCAATAAAGGAAGCGATTCGTACTACTACTGCTATAGTGATTTAACCACAAATCTATAGTGTCTGCATAGTCACCAATAAAGGAAGCGATTCGTACTACTGCTGCTATAGTGATTTAACCACAATCTATAGTGTCTGCATAGTCACCAATAAGGAAGCGATTCGACTATACTACTGCTATTGTTTAACCACAAATCTATAGTGCTGCATAGTCACCATAAAGGAAGCGATTCGTACTACTGCTGCTATAGTGATTTAACCACAAATCTATAGTGTCTGCATAGTCACCAGTAAAGGAAGTGAATCGTACTACTACTGCTATAGTGATTTAATTACAAATCTATAGTGTCTGCATAGTCACCAATAAAGGAAGTGATGTACTCTACTGCTATAGTGATTAACCCACAAATCTGATAGTTATGCATTGTCAGCAATAAAGGAAGTGAATCGTACTACTACTTGCTATAGTGATTTAACCACAAATCTATAGTGTCTGCATTGTCACCAATAAAGGAAGCGATTCGTACTACTACTAGCTAGTGATTTAACCACAAATCTATAGTGTCTGCAAGTCACCAATAGGAAGCGATTCGTACTACTACTGCTATAGTGATTTAACCACAAATCATATTGTCTGCTAGTCACCAATAAAGGAAGTGAACGTACTACTACTGCTATAGTGATTAACCACAAATCTATAGTGTCTGCATTGTCACCAGTAAAGGAAGTGAATCGTACTACACTGCTTATAGTGATTTAACCACAAATCTTAGTGTCTGCAAGTCCACAATAAAGGAAGTGATCGTACTACTACTGCTATAGTGATTTAACCACAAATCTATAGTGTCTGCATTAGTCCACCAATAGGAAGTGATTCGTACCTACTACGCTATAGTGATTTAACACAAATCTATAGTGTCTGCATTGTCACCAATAAGGAAAGTGGAATCGTACTACTACTGCTATAGGGATTTAACCCCAATCTATAGTGTCTGCATTGTCACCAATAAAGGAAGTGATTCGTACTACTACTGCTATAGTGATTTAATCACAAATCTATAGTGTCTGCATTGTCACCAATAAAGGAAGTGATTCGTACTACTACTGCTATAGTGATTTAATCACAATCTATATGTCTCATAGTCACCAATAAAGGAAGTGATCGTACTACTACTGCTATAGTGATTTAACCACAATCTATAGTGTCTGCATAGTCACCAAAAAGGAAGGATCGTACTACTAGCTGCTATAGTGATTTAACCACAAATCTATAGTGTCTGCATTGTCACCAATAAAGGAAGTGATTCGTACTACTACTGCTATAGTGTTTAATCACAATCTATAGTGTCTTCAATAGATCACCAATAAAGGAATTCTCGTACTACTACTGCTATAGTGATTTACCACAAATCTATAGTGTTGCATTGTCACCAAAAGGAAGTGATTCGTACTACTACTGCCTATAGTGATTTAACCACAAATCTATAGTGTCTGCATAGTCACCAACTAAGGAAGCGATTCGTACTACTACTGCTATAGTGATTTAACCACAATCTATAGTGTCTGCATGTCACCAATAAAGGAAGTGAATCGTACTACTACTGCTATAGTGATTTCATCACAAATCTATAGTGTCTGCATAGTCACCAATAAAGGAAGTGATTCGTACTACTATTGCTTTAGTGATTTAATTACAAATCTATAGTGTCTGCATAGTCACCAATAAAGGAAGCGATTCGTACTACTACTGCTATAGTGATTTAACCACAAATCTATAGTGTCTGCATTGTCACCAATAAAGGAAGTGATTCGTACTACTACTGCTATAGTGATTTCATCACAAATCTATAATTTCTGCATTGTCACCAATAAAGGAAGCGATTCGTACTACTACTGCTATAGTGATTTACTGCTACATAGCTCCCGACCCAACCATCCAGGTTTTGCTGTAATTGTGCCATTTTAAGGGATTTTTAACCCCTTTGAAATCCTGTTTTGTCCAATCTTGTTATCATGGATTCTTCAGTAACAAAGCCCCAAAGCTGGAAGGAGAGGGAGTTATATTACTGTGGTTGACCTGATAGGACTTATCATTGGTGGATGGAGTGATAGGTTGGATGAAACACCAGGTAATAGCTGCTCTGACAACCACATCTTCCCTCCCCACACACATGCTCCAAACATAACTCTCCAACCATCCATCTGCAATGGGTGAAATGTATTGGCAGGTGCAGGGTAGTCTCTAGCTAGAGCTGATCCATTCTGGCAATTTGATGGGTGAGGGTTAGAGGTAGGTGGAGTGTTACATGGGCAGGACAGTTGCTGCTGAAGGTAAGGTAGCAATAAAGGCAGCCATAGGTAAAAAAAAAAAAAAAAAAGTTATCACCTACCTACTTTACACTTCTATTAATCTTCATTCTACTCTATATACATTTAGAACAGTAAGTCCTCTGCCACCCAGTGCATTCAGCCCTCTGCCACCCAGTGCATTCAGCCCTCTGCCACCCAGTGCATTCAGCCCTCTGCCACACAAGTTCATTCAGGAGCCCCTCGCACCATTGCATTCAGCATCCTCCGCCACACAGGTGCTCAGTCAGTTCCTCCGCCACCCCAGTGGCAGTCAAGCCCTCTGCCACACATGCAGTCAGACCCTCCCGCCACACAGTCATTCGACCTCCGCCAACAACAGTGCATCAGCCCTCTCCTCCACCCATGCAGTCAGCCCTCTGCCGACAACAGTGCAGTCAGGCCCTCTCCACCCCAGTGCATTCAGCCCTCTGCCACACAGTGCAGTCAGCCCTCCGCCACCCAGTGCATTCAGCCCTCTGCCACACAGTGCAGTCAGCCCTCCACCACCCAGTGCATTCAGCCCTCTGCCACACAGTGCAGTCATCCCTCCACCACCCAGTGCATTCAGCCCTCTGCCACACAGTGCATTCAGCCCTCCGCCACCCAGTGCAGTCAGCCCTCCGCCACCCAGTGCATTCAGCCCTCTGCCACACAGTGCATTCAGCCCTTTGATGAACGCCACCTGACCGAACGCATACACACTTGCGATTATCGGGCAAAGCGACCGTTCGTCGCATATGTGCGCATGCTCGGGGGTCGTTCGTTTGTTTGAAGTATCAGACGTGTGTACGAGGCTTTAGGCTGGTTAATTGATTTTTTTATGTTTCTTTTATTATTGATTAAATATTAATTAGGTAATAAAATACAAAGAACCCAGTATTTTTTACCAGTGGAGATTCCCTTTAATCTCTTTCTATAATCATATCAAATTAATGTTGAGCAGAACTGATTTGAACCTTTTGGCCCTTCCTAGTAGTACAAGTTTCCAATGGGGCCCACAAGGAAAATGAACTGCCCACCCCTGCAATAGGAGCGTTTTTCTCTGGTATATGAGCGGCGGAGGACAGCTCAGTAGCATGTTTGGAGGTGGCTGATACCTTGAGCACACAAGGGAACCAGCATCTCTAATAAGGGAGAACTTAGGGTTCTAAAGGCAAGCTGTAGTGGTAAGGGAAGTGGATAGGGATATTTACCGCTATGACCATACATGCCGTACAGTGTCTTGTATTCATGTTAAAGCCAGATATAAAAGATGAAATGTCTCTGGGTATACATGATAAGGCTGAGGTAATATGGGTGGAGGATGGTGAGTAAATGAATTTTGTCTGTACCAAGACACCCAATGCTAGTGAGGTTGAAATGCGTCTACATATGCAGATGGTAAAGTCTGTGGCACGTTCTAGTCATGGGATACTTTAATTAAGGTGAACGATATACAGACATAAAATACTCCTAATGAAAATGAGTACAGACACATAAATAATTTCAATATAATCTCTATATATACATTGATTAAGTCCATATTTCTAATATTTGTATATATTATAGAAATCTTAAAGGGTATCTATACTTCCATAAATCTACCTTAAGATAGTGTGATGGTCACTGCTCCAACACATTTTTCAGATTTGAAATCCGAGCTGTAGATTCTCAGAAATCTTCATTTTAAATAACAGCATGTCCAGGGACAGACCTGTCACTCAAACCAGGTATGCTAATTTGTGTCCCACCAGTGACCTCTTACTAGGATCTCCCAACACATGTCAAACCATTTATTAATACAACCCTAAATATGAGTGATTAATCATATTGGTCTCCTATCTATCTACCTATTATCTATCTATCTATCTATCTGTCTCAATATCTATCTATATATCATCTATCTATCTATCTATCTATCTATCTATCTATCATCTATCTATGTATCTATCTATTATCTATCTATCTACCTATTATCTATCTATCTATCTATCTATCAATCTATCTATCTATCGTCTATCTATCTATCTATCTATCTATTATCTATCTATCTATCTATCATCTATCTATCTATTATCTATCTATCTATCTATCTATCATCTATCTATCTATCTACCTATTATCTATCTATCTATCTATCTATCTATCTATCTATCTACCTATTATCTATCTATCTATCTATCTATCATCTATCTATCTATCTATCCTATCTGTCTCATACTATCTATATATCATCTATCTACTATCTTATCTATCTAGCTCATCTACTCGTCCTGGCTGTCCCTCAATATCTATCTATTTATCACCTATCTATATATCTTCTATCTACCTATTATCTATCTACTCCTACTACTACTATCTATCTATCTATCTATCTGTCTCAAATCTATCTATCTATCTATCTATCTATCTATCTATCTATCTATCTATCTATCTGTCTGTCTGTCGTCTGTCTGTCTGTCTGTCTGTCTGTCTCAATATCTATCTATATATCATCTATCTATCTATCTACCTATTATCTATCTATCTATCTATCTATCTATCTACAGGAGTGTGTCACAGGAGGTCACTTACAGGAGCCCACCCCCACCCCAACCATATGTGCTTGCTTGTTAGAAGGAAGCGTCTCACAAAGCAGCCGCAGCCCCCCCCTCCCCCACCCATCTCAGCAGTGGTCAGGAAGATATGTTAAATGAGCTCTATAGTTTTGGGCTAATAGGCTTTCTTATTATGTAAATGAATGTATCCAGTGTCGGTCTGGATTACAAGTGGGCAGTGACTAAGGGAGGGGAGGGCAGTTTTGGAGCAGTTACTAAACACTGAAAATTCACTAAACAAGCAGGCACACACACCTGTATAACAATCATTGTACTAACAACTAACATTGTACTTTCACATTTTACAAAGTTGTTTCAGTGAGTATAGTGACCCTTTAAACAATGTATAATAGAGATTATATTAAATAATTTTATGTGTATATACTCATTTGAATTTTTTTTGGTACTATTAATAATACCAGGAAAATCTGTGCAATTCTTCTTAATTCTTTGAATAAATTTGATTATATAAATTATTCAACATTATGTCCCTCATATTATCCTTGTATTGACAGGGGGTTAATTTTATTCTTCGGGGGAATTTGTTTGTTATTGCGTGTTGTTATTTATTTATAAATTATTTATAAAGGGCCTTATTCTAATTAAATGAAGGTGCCCTCATATCTGATTACGACCACGTGTAGATCCTTTGGTATCTGTTGGTAAACATGCAGTAAGCCATACTTTAATGGCCCATGATTGATTAGTGTAAACTGGAATATATTTATGAGGCACTTAAAACATATCTTGAGACATGTAGAGACTGAGGAACAAAACCTTAGAGACATGAGAACATATCTTAAAAAACATGTTAGAGACTGAGACATACCTTAGAGACTGAGAACATCCCTTAGAGACTGAAAACATACATTAGAGACATAGAACATACTCTAGAGAACATGATACCTAAGACATGAGACATACTTAGAGACATTAGAACCATAACTTAGAGACATGAGAACATAACCTTAGAGACATGAGAACGTACCCTAAGAGACATGAGAACATACCTAGAGACATGATACGTACCCTAGAGACATAGACATACCTTAGAGACATGAGAACATACCTTAGAGACATGAGAACGTACCCTAGAGACATGAGCATACCTTAGAGACATGAGAACATACCTTAGAGCATAACATCATTAGAGAATGAGAACATACCTTAGACTGAGAAACGTACCTTAGAGACGATGACTCGAACATAGAACCTAGAGAACATGAGAAAACATAACTTAGAGACATGAGAGCCATACCTTAGAGACATGAAACGTACCCTAGAGACATTAGACATACCTTCGAGACATGAGACGTACCCTAGATACATGAGAACACTACCTTATAGACCCTGAGAACATACCTTAGAACATGAGAACGTACCCTATAGAGCATAGAACATAACACTTAGAGACATGAGAACATACCTTAGAGACATGAGAACGTACCTTAGAGACATAGAGACATACCTTAGAGACATGAGAACGTACCTTAGAGACATGAGAAACATAACCTTAGAGACATGAGAACTACCTTAGAGACTGAAAACATACATTAAGAGACATGGAACATACCTTAGAGACATAGAAACGTACCCTAGAGACCATGAGAGGGACGTACCTTAGAGACATGAGACATACCTGATAGACATGCACATACCTTAGAGACATGAGAACTTAAACATAGGTTAGAGACATGAGAGAACATACCTTAGAGACTGAGAACATATCCCTAGACATTAAACATAGCAGAACAGAAAACATACCTTAGAGACATGAGCACATACCTTAGAGACATGAGAACGTACCTTAGAGACATAGAACGTACCTTAGAGACAGGAGAACTTACCCTTAAGGAACATGAGAACATAACTTAGAGACATGAGAACGTACCTTAGAGACAGAGAACGATACCTTAGAGACACGAGAACGTACCTTAGAAGACATGAGAACATACCGTAGAGACATGAGAACATACCTTAGAGACATAGATAACGTACCCTTAGGACTAGAACATACCTAAGACATGAGAAACATACCTTAGAGACACTTGAGAACATACCGATAGAGACTTGAGAACGTACCTTAGAGACATAGAACATACCTTAGAGACATAGAACATACCTTAGAACATGAGAACATACCTAGAGACATGAGATCATCTTTAGAGACATGAGAACATACTTAGGACATGAAACATACCTTAGAGACATAAACGTACCTTAGGACAATGAGAATGTACCCTAGAGACATGATAACATACCTTAGACAGACATGAGAACATACCTTAGAGACCTGAGAACATACCTTAGAGACATGAGACATTACCTATAGACATGAGAACATACTTAGAGACATGAGAACATACCTAGAGACATGAGAACCTAGCCTTAGAGAACATGGAACATCTCTTAGAGACATGAGAACGATACCTAGAGACATGAGAACATACCTAGAGACATGAGAACGTACCTATAGACATGAGAACATACCTTAGAGACATGAGAACATACCTAGAGACATGAGAACGTACCCTAGTAGACATGAGAACATACCTTAGAGGACATGAGAACATCCCTAGAGACATGAGAACATACCTTAGAGACATGAGAACATACCTTAGAGACATGAGAAAATCATACCTTAGGACTGAGAACATACCTTAGACAGCGTACTAGAGAATGAACATCCTAGAGACATGAGAACGTACCTAGAGACATGAGAACATACCTTAGAGACATGAAAACATACCTTAGAGACATGAGAACATACCTTAGGACGTGAGAACATAACCTTGAACATGAGAACAACTTAGAGCATGAGAAATACCTTAGAGACATGAGACGTACCTTAAGACATGAGAACATACCTTAGAGACATGAGAACGTACCTCTAGAGACATAGAACGTACCTTAGAGACATGAGAACATACCTTGAGACATGAGAACATGCCTAGAGCCATGAGAACATCCCTAGAGACTGAGAACATTTAAGACATTAGAACATACTAGAGACATGAGAACATACTTAGAGAAATGAGAACATACCTTAGAGACATGAGAACATACCTGAGACATGAACACTACCTTAGAGACATGAGAACATACCTGAGACTTAGAACAACCTTAGAGACATAGAAGATACATTAGAGACATGAGAACTACCTTATATACATGAAAACTACTTAGAGACAATAGCATACCCTAGAGACATGAGACATACCTATAGGACATGAGAACATACCTTAGAGACCTGAGAACATACCCTAGAGACATGAGAACATAACCTAGAACATGAGAAACTACCTTAGAGACATGAGAACATACCTTAGAGACATGAGAACATACCTAAGACATGAGAACATACCCTAGAGACAATGAGCACGTACCTTAGAGACATGAGAACATACCCTATGAGACATAGAACATACCCTAGAGAATAGAACATACCTTGAGACATGAGAACATCCTTAGAGTACATGAGAACATACCTTAGAGCATGAGAACATCTTAGAGACATGAGACATACCAGAGACATGAGAAACATACCTTAGAGACTATGAGAACATAGCCTAGAGACATGAGAACATACCTTAGAGACATGAGAACATACCCATAGACATAGAACATACCTTAGAGACATGGAACATACCTTAGAGATGAACAATAGAGAACATACTGATAGAACCTTGAGCATAGAACATACCTTGAATAGACATACCTAGAGACAGAGAACATACCTTAGAGACATGAGAACATACCTAGAGATCCTGAGAAGCATACCTTAGAGACTGAGAACATACCTTCAAGTAGGACATGAGAATACATTAGAGCCAGACTACCTAGAGACATGAAACAACCTTAGAGATGAGAACATACCCTAGAGACATGAGAACATACCTTAGAGACATGAGAACATACCCTATAGACTGAGAGAACATACCTAGAGACATGAAGACATACTTAGAGACATGAGAACATACCTTAGAGACATGAGAAGACATAGAATGAACTCCTTAGAGACATGAGAACATCCTTAAGACATGAGACATACCTAGAGACATGAGAACATACCTAGAGACATGAGAAATAACCCTAGAAAGACATGAGAACATACCTTAGAGACATGAGACATACCTTAGAACAGCATTGAGACATCCCTGAGACATGAGAAACATACTTAGAGACATGAGAACATACCCTTAGAGACATGAGAACATACCTTAGAGACATGAGAACATACCTAGAGACATGAGAAACTTACCTTAGAGACATGAGAACATACCTTAGAGACAATGAAAACATACTCTTAGAGACATGAGAACATACCTTAGAGAGACATGAGAACATACCTTAGAGACATGAGAACATACCTTAGAGACATGAGAACATACCTTAGAAGACTGAACATATGATGAGACATACCTTAGAACATGAGAACATACCTTAGAGACATGAAACATCCTTAGAGACATGAGACATACCTTAGAGACATGAACTCCAGAGAATGAGACATACCTTAGAGACATGAGAACATCCTTAGAGAAATGAGAACATACCTTAGAGACATGAGAACATACCTTAGAGACATGAGAACATACCTAGAACATGAAACTACCTTAGAGAAGAAAGAACTATACCTTAGAGACATGAAACATACCTTAAGACATGAGAACTACTTAGAGAATGAAACATACCTTAGAGACATGAGAACATACCTTAGAGACATGAGAACATACCTAGATGAGACATAACTTGAGACATAAGATCCTAACAGACACCTAGGAACATGAACTACCCTAGGGACTTAACATACCTAGAGACTAAACATACCCTAAGACATGAGAACTAAAAAACCTAGAGAGACTGATAAACATACCCTAGAGACATGAACATACCTAGAGACTGAGAAACATCCCTAGGACATGAGAACATACCTTAGAGACTGAGAACATACCCTGAACATGGACGAACTTAGAGACAGAGAAATACCTAGAGACATGAGAACATACCCAAGACATAGACTACTAGAGACATGAGACTACCCTAGGACATGAGAACATACCTTAACAAAAATACCTTCCATCCATCCTATATCTCACGGACTCCCATTTTTTCAGGTCTGTCTTGAAGTCCTGGACGAATGAGCTTTGTTCAATGATGACCTGCAACACTGCACGGGCAGAGCCTGGAGGTGTGGGCGGGCTTGGAAGTTGGTTAGAGTGTTGGGTGCTCCCTGGCAGGCTCCATCTATGCCCAGCTTCTCCTGGATAAGTTGGGAAACAACAGTAAATATTGATGATACTTTCATGCATTTCAAAACACGACAATGTCTTCTGCTCAAGATATTTACAAAGTTTTAACAGTTTAACATCAAAAATAATAATTTCTGTTCCTGCATTATAAACGGGGAAAAAATCTTATCTTTAAATTACTACATGTAATAGGTGTGTGTGTTGCTTCGCATGTCTTCAGTCCAGCACTTGTTTGCTCAGTTTAGTACACCCCCCACCTCTTCTTAACCAACACCTCTTCCATCTGACCAGACTTTCTATGAGGGCCAGCATACTCAGCAATGAGCAATTTTTATTTTATCTATCTATCTATCTATTATCTATCTATCTATCTATCTATCATCTATCTATCTATCTATCTATCTATCTATCTATTATCTATCTATCTATCTATCTGTCTCAATATCTATCTATATATCATCTATCTATCTACCTATTATCTATCTATCTATCTGTCTCAATATCTATCTATATATCATCTATCTATCTATCTATCTATCTATCTATCTATCTGTCTGGCTGTCTCAATATCTATCTATTTATCACCTATCTATATATCTATCTATCTACCTATTATCTATCTATCTACCTATCTACCTATCTATCTATCTATCTATCTGTCTCAATATCTATCTATCTATCTATCTATCTATCTATCTATCTATCTATCTATCTATCTGTCTGTCTGTCTGTCTGTCTGTCTGTCTGTCTGTCTGTCTCAATATCTATCTATATATCATCTATCTATCTATCTACCTATTATCTATCTATCTATCTATCTATCTATCTACAGGAGTGTGTCACAGGAGGTCACTTACAGGAGCCCACCCCCACCCCAACCATATGTGCTTGCTTGTTAGAAGGAAGCGTCTCACAAAGCAGCCGCAGCCCCCCTCCCCCACCCATCTCAGCAGTGTCAGGAAGATATGTTAATGAGCTCTATAGTTTTGGGCTAAATAGGCTTTCTATTATGTAAATGAATGTATCCAGTGTCGGCTGGATTACAAGTGGGCAGTGACTAAGGGAGGGGAGGGCAGTTTGGAGCAGTTACTAAACACTGAAAATTCACTAACAAAGCAGGCACAGACACACATGTAAGTAACATCATTGTACTACCCTAACATTGTACTTTCACATTTTACAAAGTTGTTTCAGTGAGTATAGTGACCCTTTAAACAATGTATATATAGAGATTATATTAAAATAATTTATGTGTATATACTCATTTAGAATTTTTTTTTTGGTACTATTAATAATACCAGGAAAATCTGTGCAATTCTTCTTAATTCTTTGAATAAAATTTGATTATATATAAATTATTCAACATTATGTCCCTCATTATTATCCTTGTATTGACAGGGGGTTAATTTTATTCTTCGGGGGAAATTTGTTTGTTATTGCGGTTTGTATATTATTATATAAATTATTTATAAAGGGCCTTATTCTAATTAAATGAAGGTGCCCATACATATCTGATTACGACCACGTGTAGATCCATTTGGTATCTGTTGGTAAACATGCAGTAGAAGCCATACTTTAATGGCCCATGATGAGTTAGTGTTAAAACTGGAATATATTTAATGAGGCACATGAAAACATATCTTAGAGACATGTTAGAGACATGAGAACATACCTTAGAGACATGAGAACATATCTTAAAAACATGTTAGAGACATGAGAACATACCTTAGAGACATGAGAACATACCTTAGAGACATGAAAACATACATTAGAGACATGAGAACATACCTTAGAGACATGAGAACGTACCTTAGAGACATGAGAACATACCTTAGAGACATGAGAACATAACTTAGAGACATGAGAACATACCTTAGAGACATGAGAACGTACCCTAGAGACATGAGAACATACCTTAGAGACATGAGAACGTACCCTAGAGACATGAGAACATACCTTAGAGACATGAGAACATACCTTAGAGACATGAGAACGTACCCTAGAGACATGAGAACATACCTTAGAGACATGAGAACATACCCTAGAGATCATGGAGAACATACCTTAGAGACATGAGAATTTAGAACACAACCTTAGAGACATGAGAACATACCTTAAGAGGACATGAGAACATACCTTAGAGACATGAGAACATACCCTAGGACATGAGAACATACCTTAGAGACTATGAGACATACTTAGAGACATGAGAACATACCTTAGAGGACATAGAGAAAATACCTGAGACATGGAGAACATACCTTAGGAGACATGAGAACATACCTTAGAGGACATGAGAGAACATACCTTAGAGACATGAGAACATACCCTTTAGAGACATGAGAAACATACCTTAGGGACATGAGATGAGAACATACCTTAGAGACATGAGAAACATACCCCTAGAGACATGAGAAAGTAACAACTTAGAGACATGAGAACAACCTAGAGACATGAGAACATACCTTAGAGAGACACTGAGAACTACCTTAGAGACATGAGAACATACCTTAGAGACATGAGAACATACCCTAGAGAGGCATGGAACAACCTTAGAGACTGAGAACATACCCTAGAGACATGAGAACATACCTTAGAGACATGAGAAACATACCCTAGAGACAATGAGAACATACCTTAGAGACATGAGAACATACTAGAGACATGAGAACCTGAGACATGGAGAACATACCTAGAGACATGAGAAATACCTTAGAGACATGAGAAACAACCTTAAGACATGAGAACATTACCCTAGAGACATGAGAACATACCCTAGAGACATGAGAAACATACCCTAGAGAGACAATGAGAACATGATGAAGAACATACTTAGAGACATGAGAACATACCCTAGAGACATGAGAACATACCTTAGAGACATGAGTGAGAACATACCTTAGAGACATAGAGAACATACCTAGAGACATGAGAACATACCCTTAGAGACTGAGAACACCTTAGAGACATGAGAAAACCTACCTGAGACATGAGAAACATACCTTAGAGACATGAGAACATACCTAGAGGACATGAAGAACATATACCTTACGAGACATGAGAACATACCTTAGAGGACAAGAGACAGTACCTTAGAGACATGAGAACATACCTTAGAGACATGAGAACATACTTAGAGACATGAGAAACATACCTAGGACTGAGAACATACCTTGAGACATGAGAACCACCTTAGAGACATGAGAACATCCTTAGAGACATGAGAACTACCTTAGAGACATGAGAACATACCTTGAGAGAAATGAGACCATACCTTAGAGAATAGAGAACATACCTTAGGACATGAGAACATAGACTTAGAGACATGCGAACATACCTTAGAGAAATGAGAACTACCTTAGAGACATGAGAACATTACCTTAGAGACATGGGAGAACATACCTTAGAGAAAGAGAACATTACCTTAGAGACATGAGAAACATACCTTAGAGGAACATGAGAACATTACGCTTAGAGACATTAGAGAAAGAACATACCTTAGCGACATAGAGAACGATACCCTAGAGACATGAGAACGTACCTTAGAGACATAGAGAGAGAAACATACCCTAGAGACATGAGAACATACCCTTAGAGACATGAGAACATACCCTAGAGAACATGAGAACTACCTTAGAGAAATGAGGACACATACCTAGAGACATGAGAACATACCTTAGAGACATGAGAACATACCCTAGAGACATGAGAACATACCTTAGAGACATGAGAACATACCCTAGAGACATGAGAACATACCTTAGAGACATGAGAACATACCCTAGAGACATGAGAACATACCTTAAAGACAAGAACATACCTTCCATCCATCCTATATCTCACGGACTGTCCCATTTTCAGGGTCCTGTCTTGAAGTCCTGGACGAATGAGCTTTGTTCAATGATGAACACTGCACGGGCAGAGCCTGGAGGTGTGGGCGGGGCTTGGAATGTTGGTAGAAAGTGTTGGGTGCTCCCTGGCAGGCTCCATCTATGCCCAGCTTCTCCTGGATAAAGTTGGGAAACAACAGTAAATATTGAGGATGACTTTCAGCATTTCAAAACAGGAACAATGTCTTCTGCAAGATATTTACAAAGTTTTACAGTTTAACATCAAAAATATAATTTCTGTTCCTGCAATTATAACGGGGAAAAAAATCTTAATCTTTAAATTACTACATGTAAGTAGGTGTGTGTGTTGCTGCATGTCTTCAGTCCAGCACTTGTTTTGCTCAGGTTTAGTACCCCCTCTCTTAACCAACACCTTCTTCCATCTGACCAGACTTTCTATGAGGGCCAGCATACTCAGCAATGAGCAATTCTTTATTTTTTAAATATTTTTTAGGACAGGTGCCCTTTAAAGAAGAATTATACTCGTGCAGTAAACTCCCACCTTCATTGCCACTGATAATTCCTCCATCTCTGGAGGAGAACATTTGTTAATGAGGAAAGGGGAGGGGCTTTAAAAGCGTCAATTAGGCCACCCACATCGCAATGCACTGCCGTGCGTTTCTCACATGCTAACAGATCGAAAAATGCAAAAGCGCTGCACTCTTGCTTCCACATTCAACTCCCAGAGTGCCTTCCAAATAATTGGCCAGAACGTGGACTAACGTTGGACATAGAAGTTTGACCAGACCAGCGAGGGAAAGTTTCGGTAAGTATACCAGGGGTGATGCAGGTCCTCATCCTGGGTATTTGTATGTTTATTCAATCTCTACTACTGTGGCTCTATGAATTGTTATACAAAATTCGTTATGCATAATTTAAACTTAACATTATTGCTCTATAAGGGCATAGCCACACTGCATCGCACCGGAAGTGCTCACACAACACGTGTGCGAATGCATATCGCAAACGGATGCACAATCGCAACGCACCCTAAATCGCGTTTTTTCAGTGCGTTGCCGCGATGTTAGAGAAAAAAAACGCAGGCGCAAAAGTAAGCACAAACGCACGGAAATCGCTCTAGTGTGGCCTAGCCCTAAGGGTCTTTCAATTCTAATGTTAATATAAGAAACTGATGGGCAGAATTCGGAACAAGATGTATCCTCGGTTTAAAACAAATAAATCACAAGAAGAAAAAAAAGGGAATCCTGGACATGGCATTTGGCTAAAAAGCAAAAAACATCGCTAGCGAATGGCTTGGGAATGAAATCTGTCAGAGAGAGCAGCGTCTAAAACAAGATCACTTAGCTAATGCATTTTTAACCCTCTGCATTTGACATAAGCTCGTCAGCCCTGGATGTGCACTTAGAGACATTCCAGCCTTTATTTGTTTTAATCTGTCCTATGAACAGAGATAGGATGTGGAATGCTTATAAAGCGCTTTCTTTAGATTAATGAAAAAAGAACATTCACAAAAATTTACCTTCATGTAAGAGGTTTTGCCAGTAGAGAGATACTAGATTAAGCAGGGAGATTCAAAGGTCTTATTGCTAAAAATGGTGCTAATTTTGCCCCAACCAATCAGAAATCATTTAACATCTGAAAGCTAACATCTGATTGGTTGGGGCAAAATTAGCACCATTTTTAACGATAAGAACTTTTATTGAATAACCCTGCAGGTATTTAGAAGATATGGGAATCTTCCAATACTGCGGATTTCCGTTGAAGTACAAACGCAGACGTTCTTTCGTACAATACCGTGCGGTAGTAGACAACCACAATGGTGTTGTATGGGAGAACATACAATCGTAAATCTACGATTATTTACATGGTTGTACTACCACGATTATATGGTAATGAATGGTAAAGACGGGATTTTGTAAAATAGCAATACCGAGTCTTTATAAATATGGCTCAAGACATGGAAGCAATATGATTCCATAGGAACCCAGTCCCCAATTAAAGGGTAACTGTAAAAAAACATAAAAAAATGTTCCTTCTAGTCCAACCTTTATACCCTACCCCTAATGTCTGTCTAACAGTTACATAGTAACGTAGTATTGGAGGTTGTATAAAGATATACGTCCATCTAGTCCAACCTTTATACTCTACCCATAATGTCTGTCTAACAGTTAATAGTAACGTAGTATTGGAGGTTGTATAAGACATACGTCCATCTAGTCCAACCTTTATACCCTGCCATAATGTCTGTCTAACAGTTACATAGTAACATAGTATTGGAGGTTGTATAAAGACATACGTCCATCTAGTCCAAACTTTATACCCACCATAATGTCTGTCTAACAGTTACATAGTAACATAGTATTGGAGGTTGTATAAAGACATACGTCCATCTAGTCCAACCTTTATACCCTACCCATAATGTCTGTATAACAGTTACATAGTAACATAGTATTGGAGGTTGTATAAAGACATATGTCGTCATCTAGTCCAACCTTTATACCCTACCCATATGTCTGTATAACAGTTACATAGTAACATAGTATTGGAGCTGTATAAAGACATATGTCCATCTAGTCCAACCTTTATACCCTACCCATAATGTCTGTATAACAGTTACATAGTAACATAGTATTGGAGGTTGTATAAAGATATACGTCCATCTAGTCCAACCTTTATACCCTACCCATAATGTCTGTATAACAGTTACATAGTAACATAGTATTGGAGGTGTATAAAGACATACGTCCATCTAGTCCAACCTTTATACCCTACCCCTAATGTCTGTCTAACATACTAGTAACGTAGTATTGGAGGTTGTATAAAGATATACGTCCATCTAGTCCAACCTTTATACCCTACCCCTAATGTCTGTCTAACAGTTACATAGTAACATAGTATTGGAGGTTATATAAAGACATAGTCCATCTAGTCCAACCTTATACCCTACCCATAATGTCTGTAACAGTTAATAGTAACATAGTATTGGAGGTTATATAAAGACATACGTCCATCTAGTCCAACCTTTATACCCTACCCATAATGTCTGATAACAGTTACATTGTAACATAGTATTGGAGGTTGTATAAGACATACGTCCATCTAGTCCAACCTTTATACCCTACCATAATGTCTGTATAACAGTTACATAGTAACAATAGTATTGGAGGTTGTATAAAGACATATGTCCATCTAGTCCAACCTTTATACCCTACCCCTAATGTCTGTCATCAGTTACATAGTAACATAGTATGGAGGTTGTATAAAGATATACGTCCATCTAGTCCAACCTTTATACTCTACCCATAATGCTGTCAACAGTTACTAGTAGTAACATAGTATTGGAGGTTGTATAAAGATATACCTCCATCTAGTCCAACCTTTATACCCTACCATAATGTCTGTAAACAGTTACATAGTAACATAGTATTGGAGGTTGTATAAAGACATACGTCCATTAGTCCAACCTTTATACCCTACCCATAATGTCTGTATAACAGTTACATATGTAACATAGTATTGGAGATTATACAAAGACATACATCATCTAGTCCAACCTTTATACCCTACCCATAATGTCTGTATAACAGTTACATAGTAACATAGTATTGGAGGTTGTATAAAGACATACATCCATCTAGTCCAACCTTTATACTCTACCCATAATGTCTGTCTAACAGTTACATAGAACATAGTATTGGAGGTTGTATAAAGATATACGTCCATCTAGTCCAACCTTTATACCCTACCCATAATGTCTGTATAACAGTTACATAGTAAACATAGTAGGAGATTATACAAAGACATACATCCATCTAGTCCAACCTTTACACCCAAACCCACAATGTCTAACAGATACATAGCAACATAGTATTGGAGGTTGTATAAAGACATACTTCCATCTAGTCCAACCTTTATACCTACCCGTAATGTCTGTCGAACACAGTTACATAGTAACATAGTATTGGAGGTTGTATAAAGACATATGTCCATCTAGTCCAACCTTTATACCCTACCCCTAATGTCTGTCTATCAGTTACATAGTAACATAGTATTGGAGGTTGTATAAAGATATACGTCCATCTAGTCCAACCTTTATACTCTACCCATAATGTCTGTCTAACAGTTACATAGTAACATAGTATTGGAGGTTGTATAAAGATATACCTCCATCTAGTCCAACCTTTATACCCTACCCATAATGTCTGTATAACAGTTACATAGTAACATAGTATTGGAGGTTGTATAAAGACATACGTCCATCTAGTCCAACCTTTATACCCTACCCATAATGTCTGTATAACAGTTACATAGTAACATAGTATTGGAGATTATACAAAGACATACATCCATCTAGTCCAACCTTTATACCCTACCCATAATGTCTGTATAACAGTTACATAGTAACATAGTATTGGAGGTTGTATAAAGACATACATCCATCTAGTCCAACCTTTATACTCTACCCATAATGTCTGTCTAACAGTTACATAGTAACATAGTATTGGAGGTTGTATAAAGATATACGTCCATCTAGTCCAACCTTTATACCCTACCCATAATGTCTGTATAACAGTTACATAGTAACATAGTATTGGAGATTATACAAAGACATACATCCATCTAGTCCAACCTTTACACCCAAACCCACAATGTCTAACAGATACATAGCAACATAGTATTGGAGGTTGTATAAAGACATACTTCCATCTAGTCCAACCTTTATACCCTACCCGTAATGTCTGTCTAACAGTTACATAGTAACATAGTATTGGAGGTTGTATAAAGACATACGTCCATCTAGTCCAACCTTTATACCCTACCCATAATGTCTGTCTAACAGTTACATAGTAAAATAGTTTTGCAGGTTGTATAAAGACATACGTCCATTTGGTCCAACATTTATAAACTATTTATAATGTCTGTCTAAAAGTTACATAGTAACATAGTATTGGAGGTTGTATAAAGACATACGTCCATCTAATCCAACCTTTATGCCCTACCCATAATGTCTGTATAACAGTTACATAGTAACATAGTATTGGAGGTTGTATAAAGACATACGTCCATCTAATCTAACCTTCATACCCTGCCTATAATGTCTGTATAACAGTTACATAGTAACATAGCATTGGAGGTTGTATAAAGACATGCATCCATCTAGTCCAACCTTTATACCCTACCCATAATGTCTGTATAACCCTACTTAATGGCCCATGATGAGTTGTGTTTAAAACTGGAATATATTTAATGAGGCACATGAAAACATATCTTAGAGACATGTTAGAGTACATGAGAACATACCTTAGAGACATGAGAACATATCTAAAAACATGTTAGAGACATGAGAACATACCTTAGAGACATGAGAACATAACCTTAGAGACATGAAAACATACATTAGAGACATGAGAACATACCTTGAGACATGAGAACGTACCTTGAAACATGAGAAACATACCTTAGAGACATGAGAACAATAACTTAGAGAGACAGTGAGAACATACCTTAGAGACATAGAAGTACCCTAGAGACATGAGAACATACCTTAGAGACATGAAGAACGTACCCTAGAGACATGAGAACATACCTAGAGACATGAGAACTACCTAGACTGAGAACGTACCCTAGAGACATAGAAACATACCTTAGAGACATGAGAACATACCTTAGAGACATGAAAACATACATTAGAGACATGAGAACATACCTAGAGACATGAGAACGACCTTGAGACATGAGAACACCTTAGAGACGAGAACATAACTTAGGAGACATGAGAACATACCTTAGAGACATGAGAACTACTGAATGCGAACATACCTAGAGACATGAGAACGACCCTAGAACATGAGAACATACTTAGAGACATGAACATACCTTAGAGACATGAGAACGTACCCTAGAGACATGAGCCATACCTTAGAGACATGGAACATACCTTAGAGACATGAGAAACGACTTAGAGACATGAACCTTAGAGACATGAGACAACGTACCTAGAGACATGAGAAACATACCTTAGAGACATGAGAACGTACCTTAGAGGACAGAAGAACATAACTTAGAGACATGAGAACATACATTAGAGACATGAGAACGTACCCTAGAGACATGAGAACAGTACCTTAGAGACATGAGAACATACCTTAGAGAACATGAGAAACATACCTTAGAGACATGAGACATGAGAACATATTAGAGATACCTAACTGAGCAATCATAGAGCTACTAGAGACATGAAAACATACCTTAGAGACATGAGAACATACCTTAGAGACATGAGAACGTACCTTAGAGACATGAGAACGTACCTTAGAGACATGAGAACGTACCTTAGAGACATGAGAACATACCTTAGAGACATGAGAACGTACCTAGAGACACGAGAACGTACCTTAGAGACACGAGAACGTACCTTAGAGACATGAGAACATACCTTGAGACTGAGAAATACAGTAGAACATGGAAGACCTTAGAGACTGAGAACATACCTTAGAGGACATGAGAAACTACCTTAGAGACATGAGAACATACATAGAGAACATGAGAACGTACCTTAGAGACATGAGAACATACCTTAGAGACATGAGAACATACCTTAGAGACATGAGAAACATTACCCTAGAGAAATGAGATCATACTTTAGAGAAATGAGAACATCATTAGAACATGAGAACATACCTTAGAGACATGAGAACGTACCTTAGAGACATGAGAATGCACCTTGAGACATGGAACATACCTTAGAGACATGAGAAATACCTTAGAGACATGAGAAACATACTTAGAGACATGAGAAATTACCTTAGAGACATGAGAAAAATACCTTAGAGACATGAGAAACATACCCTAGAGACATGAGAACAACCTAGAGACATGAGAACAATCTAGAGACATGAGAAGAACCTAGAGACATGAGAACATACCTTGAGACATGAGAAGTACCATAGAGACATGAGAACATACATTAGAGACAATGAGAACATACCTTAGAGACATGAGAAACTACCTAGAGACATGAAGAACATACCTTAGAGACATGAGAACATACCCTAGAGACATGAGCAATACCTTAGAGACATGAGAACATACCTTAGAGACATGAGAAACATACCTTAGAGACAGAGAACATACCTTAGAGACATGAGAACGAACCTAGAGACATGAGAACATACCTTAGAGACATGAGAACGAATACCATAGAGGACATGAGAACATACCTTAGAGACATGAGAACATTACTTAGAGAATTGAGAACTACAAGAACTGAGAAACTACCTTAATGAGACATTAGATGAGAAAACCTTAGAGACATGAGAACACCTTAGAGAATGAGAACATACCTTAGAGACATGAGAACGTACCTAGAGGACATGAGAAACTACTTAGAGACATGAGAACATACCTAGAGACATGAGAACATAGCCTTAGAGACATGAGAACATACCTAGAGACATGAGAACTACCTTAGGACATGAGAACATCCCTAGAGACATGAGAACATACCTTAGAGACATGAGAACATACCTTAGAGACATGAGAACATACCTTAGAGACATGAGAACATACCTTAGAGACATGAGAACATACCTTAGAGACATGAGAACATACCTTAGAGACATGAGAAGATACATTAGAGACATGAGAACATACCTTAGAGACATGAGAACGTACCTTAGAGACATGAGAACATACCCTAGAGACAGAGAACACCTTAGAGGACATGAGAAAATACCTTAGAGACCTGAGAACATACCCTAGAGACATGAGAAACATACCTTAGAGACAATGAGAACATACCTTAGAGACATGAGAACAACCTTAGAGACATGAGAACATACCTTAGAGAATGAGAACCACCTAGAGACATGAGAACTACCTTAGAGACATGAGAACATACCCTAGCCGGGACATGAGAACATACCCTAGAGACATGAGAACATACCTTAGAGACATGAGAACATACCTCCCTTAGAGACATGAGAACATACCTAGAGACATGAGAACATACCTTAGAGACCTGAGAACATAACCTAGAGACATGAGAACATACCTTGAGAGATATGAGAACATACCTTAGAGACATGAGAACATACCTTAGAGACATGAGAAAATACCTAGAGACATGAAACATACCTTGGACATGAGAACATACCTTAGAGACATGAGAACATACCTAGAGACATGAGAACATACCTTAGAGACATGAGAACATACCTTAGAGACATGAGGAACATACCTTAGAGACATGAGAACATACCCTAGAGACATGAGAACATACCTTAGAGACATGAGAACATACCTTAGAGACATGAGAACATACCTTAGAGACATGAGAACATACCTTAGAGACATGAGAACATACCCTAGAGACATGAGAACTACCTTAGAGACATGAGAACATATCCTAGAGACATGAGAACAACCTTAGAGACATGAGAAAACATACCTAGCAGACATGAGAACATACCTTAGAGACATGAGACATGAGAACATACCTTAGAGACATGAGAACATACCCTAGAGACATGAGAACATACCTTAGAGACATGAGAACATACCTTAGAGACATGAGAACATACCCTAGAGACATGAGAACATACCCTAGAGACATGAGAACATACCCTAGAGACATGAGAACATACCTTAGAGACATGAGAACATACCTTAGAGACATGAAACATACCCTAGAGACATGAGAACATACCTAGAGACATGAGAACATACCTTAGAGACATGAGAACATACCTTAGAGACATGAGAACATACCCTAGAGACATGAGAACGTACCTAGAGACATGAGAACATACCTTAGAGACATGAGACTGAAATGAGAACTACATTAGAGACATGGAACATACCTTAGGACATGAGAACATCCTTAGAGACATGAGAACATACCTTAGAGACATGAGAACATACCTTAGAGACATGAGAACATACCTTAGAGACATGAGAACATACCTTAGAGACATGAGAACATACCTTAGAGACATGAGAACATACCTTAGAGACATGAGAACATACCTTAGAGACAGAGAAACATACCTTAGAGACATGAGAGAACAACCTTAGAGAAATGAGAACATACCTTAGAGACATGGAACATACCTTAGAGAACATGAGAACATAACTTAGAGACATGAGAAACATACCTTAGAGAATGAGAATACCCTAGAGACATGAGAACATACCTAGAGACATGAGAACATACCTTAGAGAAATGGAGAACATACCTTAGAGACATGAGAATACCTAGAGACATGAGAACAACTTAGAGACATGAGAACATACCGAGAACATAAGAACGTACCCTAGAGACATGAGAACGTACCTTAGAGACATGAGAACATACCTAGAGCATGAGACATACCCAGAGACATGAGAACATACCCTAGAGACATGAGAACGTACTTAGAGACATGAGAACATACCCTAGAGACATGAGAAACCCTTACGAGACATGAGAACATACCCTAGAGACATGAGAACATTACCTTAGAGACATGGGAACATACCCTTAGAGACATGAGAACATACCTTAGAGACATGAGAACATACCCTAGAGACAGAGAAACATACCTAGAGACATGAGAACATACCTTAGAGACATGAGAAACATACCTAGAGACATGAGAACATACTTAAAGACAAGAACATACCTTCCATCCATCCTATATCTCACGGGACTGTCCCATTTTCAGGGTCCTGTCTTGAAGTCCTGGACGAATGAGCTTTGTTCAATGATGAACACTGCACGGGCAGAGCCTGGAGGTGTGGGCGGGGCTTGGAATGTTGGTAGAAAGGGTTGGGTGCTCCCTGGCAGGCTCCATCTATGCCCAGCTTTCCTGGATAAAGTTGGGAAACAACAGTAAATATTGAGGATGACTTTCAGCATTTCAAAAACAGGAACAAGTCTTCTGCAAGATATTTACAAAGTTTTACAGTTTAAACATCAAAAATATAATTTGTTCCTGCAATTATAACGGGGAAAAAAATCTTAATCTTTAAATTACTACATGTAAGTAGGTGTGTGTGTTGCTGCATGTCTTCAGTCCAGCACTTGTTTTGCTCAGGTTTAGTACCCCTCTCTTAACCAACACCTTCTTCCATCTGACAGACTTTCTATGAGGGCCAGCATACTCAGCAATGAGCAATTCTTTATTTTTAAATATTTTTTAGGACAGGTGCCCTTTAAAAAGAAGAATTATACTCGTGCAGTAAACTCCCACCTTCATTGCCACTGATAATTCCTCCATCTCTGGAGGAGAACATTTGTTAATGAGGAAAGGGGAGGGGCTTTAAAAGCGTCAATTAGGCCACCCACATCGCAATGCACCTGCGTGCGTTTCTCACATGCTAACAGATCGAAAAATGCAAAAGCGCTGCACTCTTGCTCCACATTCAACTCCCAGAGTGCCTTCCAAATAATTGGCCAGAACGTGGACTAACGTTGGACATAGAAGTTTGACCAGACCAGCGAGGGAAAGTTTCGGTAAGTATACCAGGGGTGATGCAGGTCCTCATCCGGGTTTTGTATGTTTATCAATCTCTACTACTGTGGCTCTATGAATTGTTATACAAAATTGTTATGCATAATTAAACTTAACATTATTGCTCTATAAGGGCATAGCCACACGGCATCGCACCGGAAGTGCTCACACAACACGTGTGCGAATGCATATCGCAAACGGATGCACAATCGCAACGCACCCTAAATCGCGTTTTTTCAGTGCGTTGCCGCGATGTTAGAGAAAAAAAACGCAGGCGCAAAAATAGCACAAACGCACGGAAATCGCTCTAGTGTGGCCTAGCCCTAAGGGTCTTTCAATTCTAATGTTAATATAAGAAAACTGATGGGCAGAATTCGGAAACAAGATGTATCCTCGGTTTAAAACAAATAAATCACAAGAAGAAAAAAAAGGGAATCCTGGACATGGCATTTGGCTAAAAAGCAAAAAAAATCGCTAGCGAATGGCTTGGGAATGAAATCTGTCAGAGAGAGCAGCGTCTAAAACAAGATCACTTAGCTAATGCATTTTTAACCCTGCATTTGACATAAGTCGGCAGCCCTGGATGTGCACTTAGAGACATTCCGCCTTTATTTGTTTTAATCTGTCCTATGAACAGAGATAGGGGTGGAATGCTTATAAAGCGCTTTCTTAGATTAATGAAAAAAGAACATTCACAAAAATTTACCTTCATGTAAGAGGTTTTGCCAGTAAGAAGAGAACTAGATTAAGCAGGGAGATTCAAAGGTCTTATTGCTAAAAATGGTGCTAATTTTGCCCCAACCAATCAGAAATCATTTAACATCTGAAAGCTAACATCTGATTGGTTGGGGCAAAATTAGCACCATTTTAACGATAAGAACTTTTATTGAATAAACCCTGCAGGTATTTAGAAGATATGGGAATCTTCCAATACTGCGGATTTCCGTTGAAGTACAAACGCAGACGTTCTTTCGTCAATACCGTGCGGTAGTAGACAACCACAATGGTGTTGTATGGGAGAACATACAATCGTAAATCTACGATTATTACATGGTTGTACTACCACGATTATATGGTAATGAATGGTAAAGACGGGATTTTGTAAAATAGCAATACCGAGTCTTATAAATATGGCTCAAGACATGGAAGCAATATGATTCCATAGGAACCCAGTCCCCAATTAAAGGGTAACTGTAAAAAAAACATAAAAAAATGTTCCTTCTAGTCCAACACTTTATCCCTACCCCTAATGTCTGTCTAACAGTTACATAGTAACGTAGTATGGAGGTTGTATAAAGATATACGTCCATCTAGTCCAAACTTTATACTCTACCCATAATGTCTGTCTAACAGTTACAAGTAACGTAGTATTGGAGGTTGTTATAAAGACATACGTCCATCTAGTCCAACCTTATACCCTGCCATAATGTCTGTCTAACAGTTACATAGAACATAGTATTGGAGGTTGTATAAAGACATACGTCATCTAGTCCAAACTTTATACCCTACCCATAATGTCTGTCAACAGTTACATAGTAACATAGTATTGGAGGTTGTATAAAGACATACGTCCATCTAGTCCAACCTTTATACCTACCATAATGTCTGTATAACAGTTACATAGTAACATAGTATTGGAGGTTGTATAAAGACATATGTCATCTAGTCCAACCTTTATACCCTACCCATAATGTCTGTATAACAGTTAATAGTAACATAGTATTGAGGCTGTATAAAGACATATGTCCATCTAGTCCAACCTTATACCCACCCATAAGTCTGTATAAAGTTACATAGTAACATAGTATTGGAGGTTGTATAAAGATATCGTCCATCTAGTCCAACCTTTATACCCTACCATAATGTCTGTATAACAGTTACATAGTAACATAGTATTGGAGGTTGTATAAAGACATACGTCCATCTAGTCCAACCTTTAACCCTACCCCTAATGTCTGTTAACAGTACATAGTAACTAGTATTGGAGGTTGTATAAAGATATCGTCCATCTAGTCCAACTTTATACCCACCCATAATGTCTGTCAACAGTTACATGTAACATAGTATTGGAGGATATAAAGACATACGTCCATCTAGTCCAACCTTTATACCCTACCCATAATGTCTGTATAACAGTTACATAGTAACATAGTATTGGAGGTTTATAAAGACATACGTCCATCTAGTCCAACCTTTATACCTACCCATAATGTCTGTATAACAGTTACATTGAACATAGTATTGGAGGTTGTATAAAGACATACGTCCATCTAGTCCAACCTTTATACCCTAACCATAATGTCTGTATAACAGTTACATAGTAACATAGTATTGGAGGTGTATAAAGACATATGTCCATCTAGTCAACCTTTATACCCTACCCCTAATGTCTGTCTATCAGTTACATAGAACATAGTATTGGAGGTTGTATAAAGAATACGTCCATCTAGTCAACCTTTATACCTACCCATAATGTCTGTCAACAGTTACATAGTAACATAGTATTGGAGGTTGTATAAAGATATACCTCCATCTAGTCCAACCTTTATACCCTACCCATAATGTCTGTATAACAGTTACATAGTAACATAGTATTGGAGGTTGTATAAAGACATACGTCCATCTAGTCCAACCTTTATACCCTACCCATAATGTTGTATAACAGTTACATAGTAACATAGTATTGGAGATATACAAAGACATACATCCATCTAGTCCAACCTTTATACCCTACCCATAATGTCTGTATAACAGTTACATAGTACATAGTATTGGAGGTTGTATAAAGACATACATCCATCTAGTCCAACCTTTATACTCACCCATAATGTCTGTTAACAGACATAGTAACATAGTATTGGAGGTTGTATAAAGAAATACGTCCATCTAGTCCAACCTTTATACCCTACCCATAATGTCTGTATAACAGTTACATAGTAACATAGTATTGGAGATATAAGAATACATCCATCTAGTCCAACCTTTACACCAACCCACAATGTCTAACAGATACATAGAAACATAGTATTGGAGGTTGTATAAAGACATACTTCCATCTAGTCCAACCTTTATACCCTACCTAATGTCTGTCTAACAGTTACATAGTAACATAGTATTGGAGGTTGTTAAAGACATACGTCCATCTAGTCCAACCTTTATAACCTACCCATAATGTCTGTCTAACAGTTACATAGTAACATAGTATTTGAGGTTGTATAAAGACATACGTCCATTGGTCCAAACATTTATAACTAATAATGTCTGTCTAAAAGTTAATAGTAACATAGTATTGGAGGTGTATAAAGACATACGTCCATCTAATCCAACCTTTATGCCCTACCCATAATGTTGTATAACAGTTACATAGTAACATGTAATGGAGGTTGTATAAAGACATACGTCCATAGTCAACCTTTATACCCTACCATAATGTCTGTCTAACAGTTACATAGTAACATAGTATTGGAGGTTGTATAAAGACATACGTCCATCTAACCAACCTTTATACCCTACCCATAATGTCTGTATAACAGTACATAGTAACATAGTATTGGAGGTTGTATAAAGACAATACGTCCATCTAATCACCTTCATACCTACCCATAATGTCTGTATAACAGTTACATAGTAACATAGCATTGGAGGTTGTATAAAGACATGCATCCATCTAGTCCAACCCTTTTACCCTACCCATAATGTCTGTATAACAGTTACATAGTAACATAGTATTGGAGGTTGTATAAAGGACATAGTCCATCTAGTCCAACCTTTATACCCTACCCATAATGTCTGTATAACAGTTACATAGTAACATAGTATTGGGAGGTTGTATAAAGACATACGTCCATCTAATCCAACCTTTATACCCTACCATAATGTCTGTATAACAGTTACATAGTAACATGTATGGGAAGTTGTAAAGACATACCCATCTAGTCCAACCTTATACCTACCCATAATGTCTGTATAACAGTTACATATAACATAGTATTGGAGGTTGTATAAAAGACATATCCATCTAGTCCAACCTTTATACCTACCCATAATGTCTGTTAACAGTTACATAGTAACATAGTATTGGAGGTTGTAAAAGACATACGTCCATCTAATCCAACCTTTATACCCTACCTAATGTCTGTATAACAGTTACATAGTAACATAGTATTGGAGGTTGTATAAAGACATACGTCCATCTAGTCCAACCTTTATACCCTACCATAATGTCTTATAACAGTTACATAGTAACATGCATTGGAGTTGTATAAAGACATCGCATCATCTAGTCCAACCTTTATACCCTACCCATAATGTCTGTTATAAAAGTTACATAGTAACATAGTATTGGAGGTTGTATAAAGACATATGTCCATCTAGTCCACCTTTACCTACCATAAGGTCTGTATAACAGTTACATAGAAACATTAGATTGAGGTTGATAAAGACGC